>PVHP010002788.1:57003-85273 GCA_004024765.1 Zapus hudsonius | reverse complement strand
GAGAGAGAGAGAGAGAGAGAGAGAGAGAGAGAGAGAGAGAGAGAGAGAGAGAGAGAGAGAAAGAAAGAAAAGGGAAGACTCTATGTGGGGATAGGGAGAAGAGACCCAGCTGGGCCTAAGCAAGGAGGGACCATGCCCAGGACAGTTGAGGATGACCCCAGGGCAGCCAAGGTTGATGCCAAAAGGTGAGGGGGGAGGAAACCAGAGCAATGTGATGTACCCCCTTTTCTTTCCTGTCTTTTATCTACAGAGCCTGACCCCTCTTCCCTACTCTCTTGCTCCCATGCTGGGGGATGGAACCTAGGCCATCACTGTAGCATCTCCAGACTGCAGACTGTGTATGAACTAAGGACACAGCTGTTTCACAGCCCATGGATCCAAGATCTGTCACCAGCCACAAGGAGAATGTGCCCCCAAGGCGCATGGGCCTCCTGAGGACAGGCAAGAAGCTCAATGGGTCTGGGTAGGCCTTTTCAGTGAGGTCCCTTCCACTTACCCACCTGCCTAGGGCCTCCATTAGCTCTAGAGATTTGCTTCCCAGGGTTGGCTTGGGTGGTGCTGCCTGGGGCCCAAGGGAAGGGCTTCGGAGGGCCTATCTATTGGAGGGGTCCCATGAGAGATGGATCTCAGGAGGTGAGGTCCTGGGAGAGGAGGGAACTTGAGAAGAAGGGGCCTCCAGAGGGAGAGGTCTCAGGCACCTGTCTTGGTGAGTAGGATCAAGAACTGAGTCCAGGAGTGAGCCTGGCTGGTGTCCTGGGCTGTAAGAATCTCTCCCAGCTAGTCTGCATCAGGGAGAGAGGACTGGAGAGCCTCCTGCTTGGCTCCTAGAGCCTTAGGAAGATAGCAGAGCTGGTCCAGCTCAGGGTGGAATCAACCCAAGAATAAGTTCAGATTCTGACTCCTATGCCCCAGCAGCTGAGGGCAGCCAGGGGTGCTGCTAAGAGTGGATGTGGGGACCATTCACCCAGTTTCCAGTTTCTTCGTGTTCTAGTTGCATGACCATCAGGTAAGTTGCTTTAGCTCCTGTCCATGACAGTGGCACTTTTATGGCCTGTTCTTCCCTGCCAGGCCCTGTAAACAGTCCCCAGATGTCTCATCAACCACTTTACACTTTGCATCAGGCAGCAGGACCCCAGGGGTCTAAGGAGAGGCTTAGTGTCTCCCTGCTTGCCTCTATTCCCTCACTAAAAAAAAAATATTTATTTATTTATTTGCAAGCAGAGAGAGACAGAGAGAAGAGAGACCTAGATAATGGTACCTCAGGGTGTCTAGCCACTGCAAACAAACTCCAGATACAAGTGCCACTTTGCGCATCTGGCTTTACGTGGGTACTGGGGAATCAAACACAGGTTGTAAGGTTTTGCAGGCAAGCGCCTTAACTGCCGAGACATTTCTCCAGCCCAGATTCCCACACCTTTGATGCTCCATGAAGCTAAGTCAAACCATGTCATTACCTGGCTCTAAAGCCCCAGGAACTTCACATCCATCCCCCCAGGGACACAGAACTCAAGTCCCAAGTCCCTCTCACTGTGGGACTGACTTAACCTAGCTCTGAGGCCTGGACACCCCACTGGTTACACCTAGAGCTGGTCACTCGCATACTATACTCCCCCAGGATGTGACTGTTATTCTCTGTAGAGTGACATGGGCCAGGGAAAGTGGAGGCCAGCGGGTGCCCATGTGACAGTTTATACTCTCCTCCCTAGGAGCAGCACTGCACCAAGTCCAGAGCAATCTGGACAGTCTGTGTCCCCACCGCCTGGCCCTGAAGGACACAACTGGCCGACTAGTTGGATTGGGCCCCTGGCAGCAGAGTAACCTGCAGCTCCGATCAAGGAGGCCCCTAGGAAAAGCCCGAGAGCCCGTCATGCAGCAGGCTAACCTGTGCTTCCGAGGGACCACTTGCCTTCATCTCTGGGACAGCTACCAGCCACTGGGTCACTCATCCCCAAGCCCAAGGCAGACACCCCAAGCCACAGACGCCCTTTGCCCAGACTTGAGGTTCTCTGGGGGCATGACACCTGTTGATGGGTGCATGTGGTCAGGCTCAGGTTCTTGGTATGACCTAGGGAGCCAGGCATCCAAGTCTGTGGGAGAGCCCCTCACGCTGGAGGACCTGTTTGTCCCTGCCCAGAGCCAACCCTGGACCCTGCCCCCACCCCCTGACTCCATCCACAGACTGCTGGCCTCAGTGCAACCCCTGGAGCATGAGGCAGCCAGTCTTGGAAGCCAAACATCACAAGAATTTCCAAGCCCTGTAGCCGGGCGTGGTGGCGCACGCCTTTAATCCCAGCACTTGGGAGGCAGAGGTAGGAGGATTGCCGTGAGTTCGAGGCCACCCTGAGACTACAGAGTGAATTCCAGGTCAGCCTGGACTAGAGCGAGACCCTACCTCGAAAAACCAAAAAAAAAAAAAGAATTCCCAAGCCCTGAACAACAGGGTCCCCGCAGCAGCTGCTTCTGGCCACCCCCTGCCCCACCCCAGCCTAGTCAGCCTATTCTCACCACTTGGGATGAGGGGCCCAGGGAAAATGCAGGTCTCCAGGCTGGGCTCTCAGAGTCCGAGGCACACAGCAAGTTCCTGTCACCCAAGATCACTCTGCAGACATTGACTGACAGTTTCCTTGACTCTGATCAGGAACTCCTTCCTGCCCAGCTCCTAGGGGTGGGAGAGTGGTGTCCTCCAGTCCCTCCATATGGCAGGAGGCACAAGGGGCACCCCAGTGTCACAAGAGGGGCAGGCAGCAAGGAGGCCAAACTCGGATCTTCAGTTTTCTCTAGTGTCCTGCCTGGGCAGGAAGGAGGAAAGAGAGCCCCCCAGAAGCAGGCCAGCAGGAAACAGAAAAGGAAGGCCTCCTGTCCACCAGCCCCAGCAGCCCCAGCCTGGAGTGCCTGGCAGGTAGAGGCCTAGGGAGCTGGGTTGGCTAAGGGCCTGGCTGAAGAGGTCACACCACTCATTGACCGGAGAGCTATGTTGAATCTATCTTCTTGCTTCAGCAGACCAAGGCCCAAAACATCCCAGCACAGGATCTGCATGCAGCAAGGTGAGGCCATACTGTGTGGGGGTGGAGCCCCTTCAGGGACAGTTCCTCTCCTTTTAGGGTCTAGAGCTTTATGAAAATAGGCTTCAATGACAGACTCGTGGTAGGGTTTGAAGGGGACAGAACTACCTTCCCACTACCCCTGCTGGAAATAAAGGACCTCCTGGGCCTTTGGGTCAAGAGCTTGGGAACCATGCTCTTGGGTTTCATTGGGAATCCTGGCAGTGCAGTGGGGCATTCTCCTGTCTCCTGGAGTCTCTTGTGGGAAGAGGGGAGAGTTGGTGTGGGTGTGTGTGGGTGTTTCAGATCCAGCCATCAGTGAGAGAGAAGTTCTTTGGGTCTGCAGCCAGGACCTCTGCTGTGCTGCGGCAGAGGACATCACACATGATGACTGGAAAGGCCACAAGCTAGGCCAGTCTCCTGATTGGCCCTGATATGTCCTCAGCCAGAAGCTGCTGTCCAGATGTTTCAGAGCCTGGAGACACTTGTCACGAAGGCAACAGGCAATGGCCAAAGCAGTGGCTCTGAGCTGCCGGCTGCTGCTTCAAAAGGGCTTCCAAGCACCGCGATGGGCCCTGTGGCTCCGGTAGGCCCAACTGGAGGCAGCATGGGGGCGCCACACGAAGGCCTTGCTGGCCCAGAGCTTCCGAGAGGTCAGGGGTCTCTAAGTTGGGCCTGGGTGGGGATGAAGCCCTAGTGTGTCTACCTACTGAGAGAGATGCTGGACCTAGGTTTGAGGTAATGACCGGCCCCAGAAGCAATCCTGCCCAAGTTCAAATCTGCCTCTTCACTTTCTAGCTTCGTGAACTTGGGCAAAGCCCCTCTATGCTTCAGTCTCTATTTCTTTGTGTTTTTTTTTTTTTTTTTGAGGCAGGGTCTCACTTTAGCCCAGGCTGACTTGGAACTCACTCTGTGTAGCTCCAGGCTGTAGTTCCAGGCTGGCTTTGAACTCACAGCAATCCTCTTACCTATGCCCCCCAAGTTTGGGATTAAAGCCATGGGCCACTGCATCCGGCCCTTTCCCTCTGTTTTTAACCTCTGAAGTATCTCTATTGAAGAAATGCATGCTTGTCTGCTGATCTCACTCCTTACTTTGATGTGTCCATACATGTGCTTGTCTCCACCTTCCATGTCGCCATAGGAGCCCTAGGATTACAGATGGAGCTACTCAGCCTGACTCTGTGAGTTCTGGGGATCTGAACTCAGGTTCTCTTACCTGCAAAGAGCCCTTCCCCAAGAAACTTTCCCGAAATTTGTTTATTTATTTGTGTGTGTGCATGCGTGCGTGTGTGCATGTGTATGCTAAGGAATTGACCCCGACAGGCAGGCTTTGCAAGCAAGTGCCTTTAACTGCTGTGCCATCTCCACAGAAACACCCCACCCATCCAATACCTTTCAGTCCAGGAAGTGATCTTGACTGTCAGCAACATGAACAGTAACAGTGCAGGGACAAAGGGACCAGAGAGCGTGCAAGGCCTCTGAAGGCAGCATAACGACTCAAGGAGTCAATGCAGAGGCGATGGTACAGGACTCCGGTGCCAGCCAATCTGGAGGCTGAGGCAGGAGGATTATTTGAGCCTAAGAGTTCAAGGCACCCTGGGCAACATAGCAAGACCAGCTCTGTTAAGGAAAACAATCAGTAACAATAATCCGCCAAGGGGGCCAAGGGTGTTTGAGGTGAGGAGCCAGGTTCTGCAGAAACCTGCTCGTCCTGGGAACAAGTTCAGATTTTAGGAGAGTGAGCTGATTGGACTTGAGATAGGAAGCTCACTGATCAGAATCACAGGAAAGGCAGTGCAGGAGGCCAGGCTGGAGGTGCTGAGGCCATCCAGGAAACAGTACCACTGTTGTGGCCCTAGCAGGTGGCTGTCCCATTTCATAGATGAGCAACGAGGCTCCAGAGGGCAAAGGCTCAAGGCCCCTGGGGTGTCTGGCGGGTGACCACATTCAGGGACACTTTTCCTGGTTCTCTAGGTGTTTCGGAGCCTGGAAACGCTTTGTGCAAAGAGAGGCTCGGTACCAGAAGCATATGGCACACCACCGAGTGGGGACCTTGAGGGTGTGTCTGGGACAGTGGCTGCAGATGAAGCAGCTCCGGGCCTCAGATGTAACAAAGGTGGCCCACCTGCCTCTCTGCTGTCAGAAGGCGGGTGAGCAAGAAGCGGGTATATGGGTCTTCACTCCAACTGGAACACCCACTCAAGCAGACCCAAGCTCTCTTTCCAGAGGTCCCCAGGGGAACTCATGGATTCATGTGATGGGAAGTGGCCAAATGGGGCCTTTCCAGGAGGGAGGCCTGCAGGACTGGGGCCCTGAAAGGAACCCTAGAAGGAAGTCTGGAAGGGGCAGGCCTTGACTAGGCTGTAGCCCTGCTGTCATCTGTGAGCTGTCCTGGCTGTGAGACGTGTCCAGGTTTTTCCTATAGGCTGGCTTAGTGCTGGGTCATCTCACATTTGGCCATGTAGCCTTAGATTCCAGGAAGCTCTTGATCTAATGGGGACACACAGCCCCGTATCACAGATGGGGAAGATGGGGTCTTGTGGTGCCTTGGAAGGCAGGGTACAGGAGGGGGGGGGGATATCCAAGTGGCCTGAGACTGAAGCTATGGGTGGCTTTGGCAGAAGGAGGTCTATGGTCATGCATGTACTCATCTCCTGCCTGCTTCCCAGGGAACAAGGCCCTCAGCAGCTCAGCTCCCCGAGGCACCGCAGCTCTTGACTTAGAGGCTGTCGCCCAGACCCAGTGGCTGTCCCTGTGGGAAGCCTGCCAGAGGCTGGCCCTTTACTGGGTACTACAGCTCTGGAGGGCTCAGCTCTCAGCACCAGCAGGCCAGGTAGGTGTCTGGGGTGTGGAGTCAGCTGGAGGAACAGGGTGGTCACACAGGCAGTGTTCCATCAGTGCAGCCACACCCCCTCCTTCTGTGCCCCTAGCAGAGGGCCTGGCACACTGTGATACCCAACAGATGCCAAGCCTTGACAGGTAGCCAAGGCTGCCACTACCTCCTCTTTTTTTTTTTTTGAGGTAGGGCCTCTAGCCCAGGCTGGCCCTCCGTCTCCCAAGTCCTGGGATTCAAGGCATATGCCACCATGCCTGGCTAAAATATTTTTACTTATGAGAGAAAGAGAAAGAGAGAGGGAGAGAGAATGTATGGGCCCTCCAAGGCCTCTAACTCCTGCAAATGAACTCCAGACACACGCACCATTTTGTGCACCTGGCTTTACAAGGGTAGTGGGGAATCAAACCCGGTTGGCAAGCTTTATAAGCAAGCGCTTGTAACCACTGAGCCATCTCTCCAATCCCATCTTCCTCCTTTTTCTCCTCCTCCTCCAGCAGTAACTCAGCAGAAAGCTGCCGGGGAACCTTCTTGGTGTTTTGTTTTGTTTTTGTTTTTTCAAGGTAGGGTCTCGCTCTAGCCCAGACTGACCTGGAATTCACTATGTAGTCTCAGGGTGGCCTCGAACTCATGACAATCCTACCTCTGCCTCCTGAGTGCTGGCATTAAAGGCGTGTGCCACCACGCCTGGCTTGGTGTTATCTTTACAAAGAGAATTGGTTCCAAGATTCTGAGTTTAGGCTGATGGCAGTGGAGGAGGGGAGACTGAGGTCAGGAGGGGCCAGCTTCCATGATGGGTTGTCAGGGAATATAAACTAACAGAGTTAAGAATTCTTTCCTGAGGCTGGGGAGATGACTCAGTGGTTAAGGGTGCTTGCTTGCAAAATCTACAGGCCCAAGTTCAATTCCTCAGTATCCACATAAAGCCAGATGTACAAAGTAGCACATGCATTTGGAGTTCATTTACAGAGGCAAGAGGCTCTGACATATCCATTCTCTCTCTCTGCTAGCAAATATGTACATGAAGAATTCTGTCCTTTTGGACCTTGTGGTGACAGGGAGGCTGAGGCAGGTGTATCACAAGTTCAAGGCCTTTTGGGAGGGATACAGAGTCCATTCAAATCCAGCCTGCACAATTTAGTGAGACCTTGTCTCAAAATCAATAATAAAAGAAGCCAGGCGTGGTGGTGCACGCCTTTAATCCCAGCACTCGGGAGACAGAGGATAGGAGGATAGCTATGAGGCCACCCTCAGCCTGGACTAGAGCAAGACCCTACCTCGAAAAACCAAAAAAAAAAAAAATCAATAAAAGAAACACATAGTCTGAGAGTGGAAAGAAGCTATGGCGGGGGGGGGGGAGGGGAGGGGGAGAGGAATAGGGAGATGGGAGAGGGGGGAAAGGGAAACAAAACAAAACTTGTTTGAAATACATTGACGCGTAGTTCTTTGTGTGCTAATTTAAAGGAGGGCTACCCACTTGCTAGCACAACCAAGGCTCTAGGTTCAATCCCAGTACTGCCGGGTACAATGGCACATGCCATTCATTCCAGCTATTCAGGAGCTGAGGCAAGAGTAGCAGGAGTTTTAGGGTAGCCTGAAGTTCATAGAGAGACCCCTATCTTCAAGGAAGGAAGGAGGGAAGAGAGGGAGGAAGAAAGGAAGGACGGAATTCTGTCCTTTAAAGCCACAAGCCTGGTGTGTAACCATCCCAGAACCTCCGCTGGACCCTGCATCAGCCAGCTTCCTGTTACTGAGATAAAACACTTGAGACAGTTAACTTAGGGGGAGGCTAATCTTGGCTCACATTTTCAGAGATTGCAGTCCATGGTTCATTTGGACCCATTGCTTTTGGGTGATGGTGGGGCAGAATGTCCTGCTGGGAGCTTGTGGTGGAGCAAAGCTGCTCACCTCATAGTGGCCTGGATGCAGAGATGAGGTAAAGAGATAGGCTGGGCATGGTGGTGCACACCTTTGATTCCAGCACTCTGGAGGCAGAGGTTCAAGGCCACCCTGAGACTAGTGAATAGTGAATTCCAGGTGAGTCTGGGCTAGAGGGAAACCCTACCTCATAAAAGCAAAATAAAGGAGAGGAGATTAGAGGAGAAAGGAGGAGAGGAGAAGGAAGGGAGGTGCTGGGACAAAATATGTCCTTCAGAGGCACACCCTTGGGGACCCACTTCCTCAACATTGCCACCAGCTGGAGACTAAGCCTTCACACATGAGCCTTATGGGGGACACTTCAGATCCAGTCTCCTCATTATTTTCAAAATGGAGCTCCCCCTCAGCATCCTTGGCTTCAGGGCTCAGGCCAGAGTGGGTATGACCTTGCAGCATTCCCAGGCTAGGGTCTAGCTTAGCCCCTGATCACGTGTTCCCACCTCACCCAGGAGAGGGCAAGGATCACCCAGGTGATATAGGGGGAGCATTAGCCTAGCTGGAAAAATCCAGAACCCCAAGTCACAGACAGACCATGGAGTCAGAAATGCTGAAGGTGAGACCTTCCTGGGCATTGTTTCCTGTTTGTGGTCTTTTGAGGTGCTGGGGATCATGCTCGCTAGGCTGGTGTTCCTCCTCTAAGCCTGGGCATGACCGTTCCCTTCTCAGTTGGACACAGCCAGCTGGGTTCTCTCACAGTGGTGGGCATCATGAGGGACAGCCCCTTCCTGACAACCCCAGCCAGGCGCCAGGGACTCACTCACCTCTCCCCCTTTCGCAGCTCCTTCTTCCAGGGCATGCGGCAGCCGGCTCTCCGGTTCATTTTGAGCTGGTGGCACTTGAGAATGTGGGGTCCTGCCACCCCGGCAGCCAGTGGCAAGACTACATTAACCCTGGAGCCATGGTGCAGCAGCCTGGGAAGAGAGGCCCAGCCAGGCAATGACGCCCAAAGCCTGCTGGTGAAGGTGAGGGGTATAAGATGGGACCCAGGACCCACCCCACCCTCCCCAGGCTCCTGGAGCCCCTCAGCATGAGTGTCCTGTGGACAACCAGGTGGCACAGCAAAGATGGTGTCTTCTGCTTTGGCAGGTGTGGGCACAGCAGTCCCCGAGCACAGCGAGATGGTGCCGACGCACCCTCCAGAGGCGGTAGGGGCCCCTCCCGGGATGGATGAACTGTGTTATGAACCCACCATGTTGTGACCACAGGGCTTCCCTACCCCTCCCTTACCCCTCCTCCCAACAATCCCGGCCTTCCCAGCAGCAGCCCAGGAGCCTCCCCTCTAACATCCTAATCAGTGTGACCCCCACCCCAGACCAGGCCCCTCAACTCCTCCTGTGTGCTGCCCTGTCCTGCAGTGAGGGTGGGGTCTCTACTGATCTCTAAGTGGCTCTTACAGCACAGTACTTGAGAAGGAAGGGCCTCGTCTGCCTGGGTCCCAAACCCAGCTTTGCCCCGCTGGCTGTGTGACCATAGGCAAAGACTGCCTGACTCCTCTATGATTCCCTAATCATAAAATGGGGACAAAATAAAAATATTATTTGAGAGAGAGAGAGAGAGAGAGAGGCAGACAGAGAGTGAATATGGTGCATCAGGGCCTCCTACCACTGCAAATGAACTCCAGATGCATCATGAACCACTTTGCATCTGGTTTTGCATAGGTGCTGGGGAATCAAACCCGGGCCATCAGGATTTGCAAGCAAGTGTCTTTAACCATTGAGCCATCTCTCCAGCCTAGTCACTCTTGTTGCTGAAGGGAGGAGAGGAGAGTGGGTCTAATCAGAATGGCAGTGACCATCCTTGGGGTGGACACTTCCCTTCCTTCCCAGCATCCTCCTCAGCTGGAACCACTGGACAGCAGCTCAAGCAGCCCAGAGAGAACTGGCTGACCACTGGTCCCGGGATCGGAGCTGCAGGGCTGCGCTGAGCCCGTGGCGGCAGCGGCTGGCACAGTGGTGGGTGGCAGAGCAGTGGATCCAGGAGCGGGACCAGGGACGGATGCAAGTGGTCCTGAGCCTCTGGCTCTCCTGTTGGCAGAGTGAGCCAAGGACTGGGTGGGGGACAGGGTCCCTCCATGAGCCTCTGGGTTTCCACAGCCATTGCAGAGCCCAGGATCTGATCGTTGAAGGGTACACACGGGACTGAATGACAGAGCAGAATTTGGCGGCTTGGTTTTGGGTTAGCTGGTTATGTGGGCCTTAAATAGGCCACTTAACCTGAGTCTCAGTTTGCTCATCTGTAAAATGGGGATAATGTGGTACCTGCCTCTCAGGGTGACTGTGGAGATGGAGAGAGTCTATGGCAAACACTGGGTCAGAACATTAGCACTGTCCTCTTCATCCCTGTCACCTTGTTCTGGCCCCCAGGAGTGTCTGGCCTGAGCTCTGAGGTGAAGGAAGGGTGGACAGAGTCAGGGCACTCTTAGGACCTAGCAGTCACTCAGGTCTAGGTGGGGAGCTGGGAGAAGCATGCTGAGGGTGAGAGAGGAGCTGGTCTGGGTTTTCAAGGTAGGGGTCTCACTCTAGCCCAGGTTGACCTGGAATTCACTCTGTAGTCTCAGGGTGGCCTTTAACTCATGGAGATCCTCCTACCTCTGCCTCCTGAGTGCTGGGATTAAAGGCATGCACCACCACACCCGGCTTCCCATCCTTTTATTTTTATTTTTTTGGTTTTTCGAGGTAGGGTCTCGCTCTAGTCCAGGCTGACCTGGAATTCACTCTGTAGTCTCAGGGTGGCCTTGAACTCATGGCAATCCTCCTACCTCTGCCTCCCGAGTGCTGGGATTAAAGGTGTGCGCCACCATGCCTAGCTCCCATCCTTTTATTATGCACCAATATTTCGTAGTTTTATATAATTGATTAACTGCTTGAACTGCTAGGGTTGGAACCCAGGGCCTTGGCATGCTAGGCCAGCATTACCAATGAGCCTACTTACCAGTTTTAAGTCAAAGACATTTAGAATTCATTCATTTACTCTCTCTAGCCCTAATTTTGTTTTCAAATCTGAAGTTCCCCAATGCCTGAACACTGTCCAGAAACTTTAAACAGAGGCTGGGGATATGGATCAGTTGGTAGAATTCATGTCTAGCATACATGAAGCCCCGGGTTCAATCCCCAGCACTACATAAACAGGGCAAGGTGGCTCATGCTTGTAATCTCAGCACTTGGGGAATGGAGGCAGGAGGATTTTCAGTTCAAGGCCAGCCTGGCTGCATGAGATCCTGTCTCAAAAAAACAAAACTAATTCCAGGTCAGCCTGGACTAGAGTGAGAACCTACCTCGAAAAAAAAAAAATCCTTGGGCCTGGAAAGGGGCTCCACAGTAGAGTGCGTGCTTAGCATGGATGAGGCTCTGGGTTTAATCCTCAGCACCAGGCAAAAGCCAGAAAATCCTCAACAGTTCCTGACCCTAGCTGGTCTCTGGCCTGGTGACCAACAGGACACCTGCTGCAGAAGCTTTTAACTCAGTGTGGTGGCCACTTTTCCTGTGTGGGTGGGGGCCAAGGGACCAGGGGAGAGATCAGGGTCAGCACCGTGCAGCACTTGGTGTCTCTGACCCCAGGGCAGCGACTCCTACATGAACAGTGCCAGAGGTGGGGACAGGTCCGCCTCCAGGCTCTGCGCAGGTCTGCATTCCTTGACTGGCAGCGTGCTGCAGCTCATCGGAGATGTGTGCGGAGGTAGGTGCACCTGCAGTGGGAGGGGCTGGTTCTTCCCTCCCTTGGAAAGGAGGGAAGCCCAGAGCACGGTGAGCTGGAGGTCTATGACTCAGAAGAGGGCTGGAATTGAGACCCCCTACCTGGAGCCAGACGATCATGGCCAACAACTTCTCCGTGTGTTGGGGTGAATGACAAGCCTCAAGACTCCATTTCCTCCTGTAAACTAGTCCTGTGACTTCAGAGGAGAGGTTGTGGAAGTGATCTCTTCAGAGTGTGTAAGGAGGCCCAGACCCTCTATGATCAGACGCAGCAAAAGTCATAATTTTTATTCTATTATTTGTGTGTGTTTTTGAGGCAGAGTCTTACTCTTGCCTAAACTGGCCTTGAACTCTTGGCAATCCTCCTACCTCAACCTCTAGAGTTCTGGGATTAAAAGCATTCACCACCATGTCCCACCCTTAATTTTTTAAGATGGTCTCACATAGGCCAGACCAGCATCAATCCTGCTGTGTAGCTGAGGATGACCTTGAACTCCTCCCTCCATCTCCCGAGTGCTGGGATCACAGGGGTCCGTGTCTGATTTATACAGTGCTGGGGATAGAACCCAGAGCTTCATGCATGCTAGAACAGAACTACATCCTTAGACCCCAGCACCAGCCCTTGGTTATTCAAGACAAGGTCTCACTAGCCCAGGCCGGTCTCAAACTTGAGATCTTCCTGCCTCAGCCTCCTGAGTACTGAGATTACAGGCATGCCCACAGATGTTATTAATTTCTTCTTTTTTTTTTTTTTTTTCGAGGTAGGGTCTCACTCTAGCCCAAGCTGACCTGGAATTCACTATGTAGTCTCAGGGTGGCCTTGAACTCATGGCGATCCTCCTACCTCTGCCTCCCGAGTGCTGGGATTAAAGGCATGCACCACCACACCCGGCCTAATTTCTTTTTAATTTGCAAGAGAGAGTTTATCGGCATGCCAGGGCCTCATGCCACTGCAAACAAACTCCAGACACATGAGCCACTTAGTGCATCTGGCTTTATGGCCGGCAGGCTTTGCAAACATCTTAAACTGCTGAACCACCATGTCAATTTGAATACATGGGACTCAAAGCCAGCTAGGACCTCCTCTACCACTGTTTTGCAGCCACTTCCAGGCCTGGCGTGAACTTGTGAGGGACACAGCGGTGTCCCAGGGCCAGTGTGGAGCTTTCCAGGAGAGCCTGAGAAGAGCACTGGGGTCCTCACATGCCACCCTGTCAGAGGCCTTCGGGGCTCAGGCCTCCATTCTGTGCTGGAGAAGCTGTGTGCAGCAGGGTCGGGAAGACAGGCAGCTGAGGAGGGTCCGGGCCCAGCAGGCCTTCATGGCACGGTGAGTAGCCCTGGGAATGCGCCGTGAGGTCCATCAGCAGGCAGTTCAGAGAGGCCCTGGTGGGCTTGTGCTGGACCCTGTGGATATGAGTCTCATCTTGGCCAGATCAGCCAAACCCACACTGCCCAGCAAATGAGTGCCTGGTGAATGCTCATAGGCTGAGGGCAGCCCCACACCCTGCTTCCAGCTCAGGTGATGAGCTTGGTTTTGGCAATGGTGGCAGGCAGAGGCCATCCTGATCATAGTATCGGGTCCTGGGTGTGATTATCAGCTCTGCCACTACCTAGTGTGACCCCTCCTTGGAGAAGTCCCTGGTGGCTTGCTTTCCTCCAGGGAACTCTAAGGTGAGTGATGTCCTGATACCCTGGTGTGGGATCCCTCTCCAGGGTCCAAGAGGCCTGGGAACAATCAGAGGTCCCAGTTCACGTCCAGCAAGTTGGACTTCAGCACCTCCTGAGGACTCACTGGTGGTCAGCACTGTGCATTTTGCTACTGGAACCGCAGTCCCAGGCTCAGGGGCCTGACTCCAAGCACCGGCTAAAGCAGGCCAGCAGAGGGCGCCTCCTGCCACTGCTGGACACCCAGCCCCTTGGAAGCAGGTGAGGTGTGAACTGGGGAGTCCAGAGGTCCAAAAACCCTCCTCTGGGCACCAGCCTTGAAATCCTCTTGTTTCAGCCCACAGAGGCAGCATGGCTGGACCCAGGTGCCAGCAGCCCTGAAGTTAACTGTTAGAATCTAGGATCAAGATAGGTACCCAAGGACATTGTCAACTTTAAGATTTCTTTAATTAAAAAACAAAACAAGTTAATTACAGAAAATAAAGTATACAAATTTTCAGAAGTTTTCTCTACCCTAAGGTAACCTCCGTCTCGCTCCAGACCAACCCTTACTTAGCTCTGAGACCACAGACGGGTGTGATAGGCTAATGCCCTAGCAGAAAGAGGCCACCAAGAAAACCAGGGCAAGAAACAGCACTGCACAGAAGTATTAGGACCCAGCCTGAGATCCCAGCAGGCCAAGTGGTATTTCTAAAGACCACTCGTCATCACCAAGAGTTGTTTATGAACACCAAGAAAAACAATGGATTTTAGAAAGATCCTAAGGAAAACATATAAGTGGCTTGTGCTGTTCAATCGGAACTGAAACAGATCAGCACGTGTGGGCTTAGAGCAACAGCAGATTACTTCCTTTTTGTTTGTAGACAGGGTCTTGGTGTACAGCCCAGGGTGGCCTCAAACTGGTGAACCTCCTGCCTCAGTCCCAGAAGTTGAAATTATACGAGTACACACGACACCCTTTTTTTTTTTTTAAATTTTCATTCTCCTGCAGTCATTAAAGCATGCTCCCATACACTGATGGAGAGAGACTGAGGCTTCTGGAACAAAGCAGAGTTGAGAATGGTACCTGGGGTGCTTAGTCCCAGGCTCTGCTCTACCCACAGGCAACACATGACCAGGAAGCCCTCATGCAGTACTGATGGCATCCCCGGTCTATACGATACTAGGCATGGTGGCGCACACCTTTAATCCCAGACACAGAGGTAGGAGGGAGACAGGAAGGAGGATCACCATGAGTTTGAGGCCACCCTGAGACTACATAGTGAATTCCAGGTCAGCCTGGGCTAGAGTGAGACCCTACCTCGAAAAACAAAACAAACAAAAAAGCCATATACTAGTTGGTGGCTTGCACTCTGGAGTCAGGAGCTTCAGCCAAGTTAATTTCATAAAACTTAAAGGTGGGTAGCATAATCAGCAGCTTGAAGGGCTGGGGCAGCAGGGTCACCTCCTGCCTCAGTCTTCAGCCAGGCCGGAGAATGGGCAAAGGAAGAGGCAGTGCTGTGTCCTACCGGCTGCCCCTTCAGAGGTCCCTGAGCTCATGAGGCAGGTGACCATTTCATTTGTGCACAGGTGGAGCTTTGCTTGGGCAAGGCCAGGGCCAGGGTGGTCAATCCACTGGATTCAGACCTCCTGCTCTGGCTGTTCCCTCAGACCCACAGCTGCTGGCCCCAAGGCACAAGGCCTGGGCTACACAGCCCAAAACGGTGGCATCCCTGCAGTGCTTGAAGACACAGAGGACCACTTCCCGGGCTCTGAGTAAGGCGCTGGCTCCCAGGCCTCCAGGCTAGCTAAACTGAGATTACTGCATTCCCTGCCCACTTCCTCCAGCTATAGAGATAAATTCCTTTCTCTTGCCCCACCTGTTAATTCTCTGGGCCCAGCCCAGAGTTTAGAGGCTAGGGGAGATATAGCAAGGGGGTGGGGCACATGTCTAACACCTCTTCTCTGTCCAGTAATACCAACTTCCAGGTGGCACTATGGAGCAGCTGCCCTCCCATACTTATGACCCAATTCTCCTTTCTAGGCATGGAATGGCCCCCCTCCTTGGCCTTCCAGCTGGGGCTGCCCTGGCCTCCATGCAGTAATGGCACAAGATCAGGAAGCCTCTGCAGTTCTGGAACTAGGACCCTTTGGGCCCTTTACAAGCAGCTGGAGCAGCAGCAGCTGTGCGTCTGCATGGGTGTTGGTGGTCCTAGCCCAGGCCTGGGGCTCTGCCCTTCATCTGGCCTTGAAGATGCTCTTGGCCGGCAGGAGGAAGCACCTACAGTGTAGGCGTCTCCAGGCTAGGCTCCGAAGGCTCCAGGCTTCCCAGAAGGCCAGGAACCTGGCAGGACGTGGCACTGTTGGGTAGATACTCAAAGGGTGGAGCAGCTGTCCCGGGCCCTGGTGAGTTTGGTCCACCCACATTGCAGAGAACCTGGGGAGCACCCCCATTCATCTCTTCCTGTGGCTCACCCTACAAGCTGCATCTCAGCATGGTTTTGGACCAGTCTGCAATCTTGAGCGTGGGGCCCAGGGATCATCCAACATTCTTTAGCTGACAACCCATGTCACACCCTTCACCATGGTACGGTAGAGTTGCTGAGGCTGCCAGGAAAGCAAGAGGCCTTCTCTGTCAACTCCCCACAGCTCAGGCAATGACACCTGGAACAGGCCTGGAAGATGTGGCGCTGGCGAGTCTTGCAGTGGCGGGTGGCTCAGAGGCTATACCAAGAGAACTGGGTGCTTTCTCAGGTATCCCTGGGTGGCCCCACCTCACTGCATACTCAGTCAGACTTCCAAATCCAGTGACACCTCTGGGCTGAGCTCTGGGGAGGAGAGAGGACTCCCTGCTCACTACCCTAAGGGCTCTTCATTTGGTGAGGTCAATCTGATTATAGTGCCGAGCCTAGCACTGGAGCACTTGACTGCTGACCAGAAGCCCAGCGTCATGGTCAGTCTGAGAACCAGGCCTGTTGTGGCAATGGCCTCCCATGCTGCCTTAATCGGTCTGGGTCCTGAGTGCCCGCTTCTCATTCCCAGCTCTCTGGGCATGGCTTCCTAGGTCAGAAGTCTGGTCTATTCTGAGCCTGGGGTACTGGCTGCCAGGGCAGAAGGAAAGGCCCCTGGCCAGGGACACGGGAAGTGTCACTCTGGCAAGCACAGCACAGGCCCTGAAGGAAGCCTGAGACAAACAATCTTTCCCTCTCTTCCCTGGTTCCAGACCTTTGAGAAGTGGCACCATCACCTGACAACCAGGAGCCCACAGCAGCCCACACCCCACACATGCCAGAAGAGTGGTGGCAGAGGGGACAGCTCATGGAGCCCTGGGGAACAATAAAAAGTCCTTTTCAGTCCTGGCTGCTATTTCTGCTTGTCTCTCTTCAAGGGTGCCCTCCACAGCAGCCAGCTGTGCCTGGGACAAGGGAAAAGAACCCTCCTCCGCCAGCTGCTCTGTGGACATCCCTCTCCTCCAGACGGTGAGCCAGCCAGGACTAGCAGGCTGTGAGCCAGGTCAGGGAGCAACCATCTGTAGCTGCCAGTCATTGCCTGAGGGCTGGCTCTGAGAGTGCCAGGGCACGGCTTCAGCAGACTACAGCTGGCAAAAGCACCTGCCCAGAAATGAGCTGAGAGACTGCATGTAGCTGTGGGCAGAGCTGGGTGATCTGCTCAGGTGAATCTTGTCTCACCTTTTGACAGTAAATGGACAGAAAGGTCAAGGCCCACTCAAGACCAGGGTAGGGATGCCTTTAACCCTCTTCAGCCATCAGAACAGAGACCACCCTGTAGAATCACAGCCCTAGAGAAAGGGAGAAAACAGTTGAGTTCTCAGGCTGAAGTGGCAAAAACGTATTGCGTTATTAGGTTTGTCCAGGCCCATCTTGGGCCTGGTGTGTGGCCAGACCAGGTGGAAGGAGGGCAGTGTGGTGTCTGCTCCTTCACTATGCCATATTGCTTTCTCTCTCCTCAGTATTGCAAGTGCCCATTGTCTGTGTTCTCTCTGCCTGCTGTATACACTGACCCCAATGCAAGTTCACTGGGATCCTGGGCTGCTCCCTGCAGGGTGCAAGGGCTCAGTTGCCATCATAGCCTCCTGCTAGACAGAGGTGCTTGCCACAGCAAGCTTGAGCAGAAAGCACCACTCCAGTTCAACCAGGGCCTGGACGTCTCCCAGCCCAGTAGCCATGATCCACATGGAGGGAGATGAGAGAAGGTTCTAGGAGAGCCAGGAATGGATGAGGAAGAGGGTGTTAGGACAGGGTCAGACAGCCTCAGTATCCCTCTTGTTGGACATTTGATAGTTGAGCAGCTCAAATGTGTCTTCCACCACCTGCCACAGGCAGCTGTCCAGCGGGAATTCATTGTCCACCAGGTTGACCAGGAAGTAGTTGTCATGGATATACTGGATGATTGTGCGGGATGGGGATTCCTCGTCATACAGCTTGCCCCACTGCTCGATCCACAGAGCAAAGGCTTCATCCTGCGTACACACACACACACACACACACACACACACACAGAGCAAGGTAAAAGGACTGCCCCCAGGTCCTAGCTCACACTACTGTCCTACAGGACGTGTCCCAGAATAGAGCAAAGCCAATGCCACTCCTGCCCAGCCCAGAAATAAACACCACGTGCTACTGTGTGGCCTGGAAGGCCAAGTCTGTGGGGGCTGGAGGTATGACCTTCTTCTGGAACTAATATCTGCTCAGGGTTCTTGAGGAGGGAGAGCAGGCTTCCTCCCGATACCTTACCTTCCAGAACATGAAGCTAACAGGATCTACCACCGTGGGTTGGACAATCTCTCGCCCAGGGAAGATGCCCCATGTAACGGCATTGGGCTGCAGCTCGGGGGCATTGGTGATGTTCTCACCCTGTGGGGAGAGGTAAGGGTTGGGGCAGGGCAACAGCATCCTCTCCTTGATGTTGCCCTCCACTTGAACTCAAGACCTAATGACATCTTGAACGGCTCTTTTTATCCTTATCCTGTTCCACTCAGCCTACATATCCAGCCAACTAGACTTCTGGTTTTTGTTTTGGTTTTCTTCTGCTTTTTTAGAGACAGGGTCTCTAGCCCAGGCTGACTTGGAACTCACTCAAAATCCCCAGGATGGCCTTGAACTCACTGCAATCTTCCCATCTCAGTCTCCTGGGTTCTGGGACTAAAGGCATATGCCACCACACCCAGCTAACTAGACTTTTTGTTTTTTATTCAAGGTAGGGTCTCACTCTAACCCAGGCTGACCTGGATCTTTAGACTCACTCAGGCTAGCTTTGAACTCACAATGATCCTTCCTTTGCCTCCCGAGTGCTGAGATCAAAGGTGTGTGCCACCACTAGACATTTTATTCTCCCCTGCATACCGTGTGTGTGTGTGTGTGTGTGTGTGTGTGTGTGTGTGTGTGTGTGTGTGTGTGTTTGAGGTAGGGTCTAGATGACCTGGAATTCATTATGTAGTTTCAGGCTGGCCTTGAATTTATGGTGATCCTCCTACCTCTGCATCCTGAGTGCTGGGATTAAAGGTGTGTGTCACCATGCCTGACTCTTTTTTTATTTTTGAGATGGTGTCTCTACTCATAGGTCACACTGGCTTTGAACCCAACATCCCCTTTCCTCAGTTTCCTGCTAGAATAACAGGCATACAGCACGATCAGCACCCCTACTACTCCCTTAGCCCATTTTCTCTCTCTCTTCTTCTTCTTTTTTTTTTTTTTTTTGGTTTTTTGAGGTGGGGTTCTCGTTCTAGTCCAGGCTGACCTAGAATTCACTATGTAGTCTCAGGGTGACCTTGAACTCACGGAAATTCTCCTATCTCTGCCTCCCAAGTGCTGGGATTAAAGGCATGCGCCACCACGCCCGGCTCAAAAGCCCATTTTCTACCTGGGCTACTAGCTTCCTACCTCCACTAGCTTCCTAAACTCTCCTCAGCCTTCTTTGGTCCCTGCCAGCCACACAGCTGTCTGCTGAAAACCATGTCTAATGATGGAGACAGGCTACTCCACTGCTGGGGGAAAGGCTCTCCCTTGCCTTTAGGGAGTTCCTGGACCCCAAGAAGGATAGCCAGGACTCCAGGCCTCGGCTCAACACTCCTGTCTTCTGTTTGCAGTTTCCCCATAGATGGCTCAGTGTGATGTCACTATATGTCCTCTGCTCTTTTCCTAGAATGCCCTTTGCCTATTGGCCAACTTTTTGTCCTTAACAAACTCAAGCCAACCTGGGCATGGTGGTGCACACCTTTTATCCCAGCACTTGGGAGGCAGATGTGGAAGGAGTTCAAGGCCACCCTGAGACTACATAGTGAATTCCAGGTCAGCGTAGGCTAGAGTGAGTCTCTACCTTGAAAAACAAAAACCCCAAACACACAAGCCATACAAGGTCCCTTCAGAACCCTTTCTGACCTCTGGGGTTCATGTCCCTCCTCTGGGTCCTGCAGCTTTCTATGCTGGGTGCTGTCACTGTGCATATGACAGTCTCCCTCACCAGGCTGGAGCTGACAACAGAGCCTGGCTATCTTTCTGCCCTGCACAATATGGCTGGCCTGGGTGAGGCATTTGGGGACTGCTGAAAGAATAAATGTGGGTGCTCTTGGGCTCTGCCTACCTTCACATCCACGATGTGGTAATTGACCCGGAGCTCATACTTCTTAAGCACTTGCAGAAGCGCCTCCACTGTCTCACGGGAGGTAAAAAACTCCAAGTAGGCCTGTGGGAGACAGGTGTCCACGAATCAGCCTAGCTCCTTGTCAGGTACCCTGCTTGCTCTCCTCACCCTGCTCCAGCTGGCTTCCACATTCAGCTCACTGAACTGGCTACTCTACCCTGCTTCCGAGAAGGCAGGTGCCTATGCTTTTGACTGTCCAGGGCAGGAACACGCGCACACATGCAGGGCACTGAGGGCATCAGGATGAACCATTGAGTTGACAAATACAGAAGGGAAGGGTAGGCAGGTGAGGTTTCTCAATCTGTTCCATTCTGAGGTATTGGCCACCTCTCTTGGCCACCAGAGAATATGTCAGGAGAAGCATGTCGGGAGCTGAGCAAAGGCAGCCAGTCTGACAAGCAAAGGATGTGAGAGGGCCTGGCCTCCCCAGTGGCTGGATGACAATGGTGCCAATGGTGCTCAGCAGGGCCCCCACGTCTGCTGGAATTAAGCTGGGTCTCTTGATGACCTTCACTTGCTAGAATGCTCAGAATCCTGAAAGGTGGGCATTTTCTACCCAGAGGAAACAAGGTTTGGGGAAGGAGTCATCTGGCTATGTCAAGGGAAACAGATTTACCTAAACCCAGGTCTATTCTGAGTCCAGGACCCCTGTACCCAGCAGGGAGCAAGTGTCGATCACTGATAGCAGCTTCCGTGAAGTAACTTCTTTGCTCCTCCCATGAGCTGAACACTACAACTACGCATGCTTTGCTGTCTTAACCCCAGACATGAAATGCATCCCACTTTAGAGAAGACAAAACAGAGGATCAAGAGTGTCCGAGTAACCTGCCACCCAGTCTGCTCTTCTGTCATTCAAAATTGTAGAACCCAGGAGAGAAAGACTAAAGTTCTGTCATGGGCTCTAGGGAAGCCTCGGGTGCTATTCAAGGTGGGCAGTTCTGAGCATCCCAGCACACCTTCTGGAAGACATAGCCCCCACTGGGGCCCCAGCCCACAATGGGGTCAGAGCTGGGCTTTCCGTTGATGTTGGGCTGAGAGTTGATGGTGAGGATGCCCTGGCGGTTCACACGCAGCAGCTCCTCCTTCATCAGGCTGGTCTCGGCTGCCAGGGGATCATCGTTCCAGGGCAGGCAAGTCACCTGCAGGGGAAGGTGAGCTGGGCAGCCATGGGTCTGGACCTGGGTCTCTCTTGCATAGTCCCCATCAGAGACCCAGCCCATCTCTGCCTCCATTAGCTCCTCCAGGGTAGGACTTCTCACCCTTCTCCTTTGGCTGTGATGCCACATCCACAACAGAGAGGAAGTGGCTCAGAGGGTGGCATGCCCAGCCTGAAGCTAGAGCTAGGGCGGGGCTCCCACTGAGATGCCACCTGCACCACTCACTCTGTAGCCTTGCCGGTTTGGCTCTCCGGAGAGGTAACACTCGAAGACTTCAAAGACACTCTCTTCGCTGGTGAGCTCCTGGCCCCACATCTTCAGCAGCTCCTCCCTGGGGGATTTGCTCTTCAGGTAGAAGAGGTAATAGTCCTTCAGCTCCCCAAAAGCTGGTGATGAGGAATTGCCCCTGGAAAGGACAGCCAGAGGTCAAGGCATACTTGTACCCTAGGGATCCTGGGAGAGGAATGCAGTGGCCCAACTCCTGCGAATTCCATCCCCAACTCCTCCCAGGCACCTAGAATTGCCAGCTGGGCATGGCTGCTGCCCTCACCAACGGCCATTGGGAAAGTCATCCCAGTCCTGCGTTCGGTAAATGTAGCTCTTGGGTCTGGAGGCCCAGAAGATGGGGCGCACATCTTCTTCCCGACGCTTGGGGTGTGCACTGACAGCCCAGGGCAGGGGACGCCTGGTGAGGAGGGAGGCAGAAAAGACAAGTGCTTGACTGTGAGGTGGAGGGTGGGTCCTTGGTGACCCAGGTTGCCATCCCACAGCCACAGAGGGACCTCCTTACCGGCACAGAGCCAGCACTGGATGGCGGCTGCTCTGACGTTCCCTGGACAGCCCCCTTCTGGACCTCCCCCTCACCTGGGGTCCTCAGTCCACATGCCCAGGCACTTGAGCACCTCCATGGTGGCCACCTCGCGGTTGAGAGTGTAGAAGTGGAGGCCTGGCACCATGCCACTGTCCAGTAGTTCCCGGCACAGGCTCACTGCCAGCTCAATGCCATAGTTGCGGATGGCCGCATCATTGTCTTTGATGGGTTCAATCACATCCTTGATTTTCTGTGGCACTTCTAGCTTGGATAGCTTCACAAGCTGCCGAAGGGAGGAGTAGCCCTGTCCAAGACACAGGAGGTCATCTCCCAGCATGCCTCCCACCCTGCCCCACACTGGGTTTCCGCTGGAGTGTTGTGGAGGAGTCCAAGAGAGCCATGCTTGATCTAGTTCTGCTACTCTGGCCCTTCCCAAACCTTTCGGGCCACTATAGTCATCTGTTCAAGTTAGGATGCAAAACAGATTCCCCAGACCCACCTCTAGACCATCTAAGGTGGGACCTAGAGATCCAGCTGTGACAGAAGCTTAACAAATGGCTCGGATGATAGCCAAGTCTGGGAAACACTCATTTAACCAACATTTCTCTTTCTGTTTTTTAAGACCTCATACAGCCAAGTCTAACCTCAAATTCCCATCTCCTAAGTGCTATGAGTACAGGTGTACACCATCTTACAGTTTAACCAAAAATCCTAATGAGAATGATAATCCCTTTGGTGACATCTGTCAGCAGGCTGAAGTACAGACACTGCTGCTGTTTTAGAGAGGAAGGCAAAGGTAACCAAATGTGGTACACAAACAACACATGATGGGAATCTAATGAACAGAGTAAGAACTTCAGCGTGACGCAGCACCTTTCCAGGGTCCTGGTCTAGGTTCTCACCTGGATTGGAAAGATCCCGGGGAGGATGGGGCAGGTGATGCCTATCTCAGTGCAGGCCTTAACAAAGCTGAAGAAGGTGTCGGCCTCAAAGAATAGCTGAGTGATGATGAAGTCAGCACCTGCAGATACCTTCTCCTTCAAATGCTTCAGGTCATCCTCAAAGCTCTGGGCCTCTGGGTGGCCTCTGGGGTAACCTGCCGACACAAACAACAGTAAGGAGAGACAGTCTCCACCTACCTGCTCAAGGAGGGAAGATACAAGAGTGCCTGGGCTCTGCACTCACACCTCCCCACCACAGTGTGGACAAGTGTGTGCCCCTGGTTTGGAGAGGAGCCTTGTGGGAGGTGGCTTTGAGCTGTTCTCCCAGGAGTGGAGTACTCCCAATATGCCACACTGTCTCGTATCACTCTGCCAGGCACTTCGTGCCCATGGAGAAAATGTTATGTTTGGTACTGGTCAAGCAGCTTTTGGGGAACAATGCTCGACTTTGGGCACTGGGTGTGTTTTATTTATTTATTTGTGTGTGTGTGTATACTGGCGAGTGATTGAATCCAGGGCTTTGTGCATGCTAGGTAAGCTACATTCTCAACCTCGGCTCTCCACCCCCTCTTTAAATTTTTTTCCAGATAGGGTCTCACTCTAGCCCAGGCTAATCTGGAGCTCACTCTGCAGCCCCAGGCTGGCCTTGAATTCATAGCAATCCTTCTACCTCAGCCTCAGAGTGCTAGGATTAAAGGCATGCCCCACCACGGCCAGCTCAACCCTCCCCTTTAAAAATATTATTTAGCTGGTGTGTGTGATTATGTGCAAGCCATAGAGGACAACTTTTACCTTGTTTAAGGTTACATGAGGCCTGGGGCTCTGAACTCAGAACTGTGTGGCAAGAGCTTTATCCACTGAGCCATCTCCCCAGCCTGCTGTTTACTATTTTTTTTTAATGTAATACTAAAATCCCTCAGGGTCTAAGATAGTGAAGTTAAGAACATATTACATGAGGAAGAATCAAAGAAAGCGAAGTTTTGCTTCAAGAAATGGAGAGAGAAAAGCAAAAATAAACAAATAAAAGGAAAGAACACAGTAATTATGAGTATGTGTGTGCACACATATGCACACGTCTACCACGGCACATGTGTGAAGATCAGAGGACTTCAGGTGTTGATCCTCACCTTCCTCATTTAAAGCAAGGTCTGTAGTTGTTCACTGTTCTGTTTGCCAGGCTAGCTGGTCCTGGAGCTTCCAGGGAATTCTGTCTTGCCATAGGCGTACTGGGATTACAGAAGCACCCCACACCCTCCTGCTTTTATATAAGGATTTGGGGATCTGAACTCAGGTGCTCATACTTGTACAACAAGTACTTTAACCACAGAGTCCCAGAGTACTTTCAAATGTCCAAGGGTCTATCTTGAGGACAAGAATTTACTTGGGACATCCTTACTGGTCATGGCCAGTGTTGTTTCTGGTGGAAGAACTAGCATCAGTTTCAACCCCACAAAAGTAGTTCTTTCAGGCAGGGCGTGGTAGTGCACGCTTGTAATCCCAGCACTTGGGAAGCAGAGGTAGAGGATCACCGTGAGTTCGAGGTCACCCTGAGACTACAAAGTGAATTCCAGATCAGGCTAGATCGAGACTCTACCTTGAAAAAAAAAAAAAAAAAACTCTACGAGTCCTTCCATAGTAAAGACCAAAGCCGCAACAAAACCTCAGGGAGAGCACTTGGGCTTCCTCAGACTGTGCCCCAGCAGGACCAGAGCTAGGCATTGAGCAGGCCTGAGACCCGACTTGTTTGGAAGCCAGGCTGCTCTGCTGTAATAAGGCTGTTCAGTTCTTTAGCAACCCAGAGTCAAGAATGGATATCAAAACTACTGTTGCCAGGCATGGTGACTCATGCCTTTAATCCCAGGATTTGGGAGGCAGAGGTAGGAGGATGGCTGTGAGTTCGAGGCCACCCTGATGCATGCACCACCTTGTGAATCTGGCTTTATGTGGGTACTGGGGAATCAAACCCAGGTCCTTGGGCTTTTCAGGCAAATGCCTTAAACACTAAGCCATCTCTCCAGCCCAGCATGATGCTTTTTAACCCACTGATTGATTGCCCACTTTACCAGGAGCAAAGCACAGAACCACTGAGGTTCTGCTAGTTTCTGTTCACCATAATCCCATAATACCTACATAAAACTGGTGCACATGTGCACAGTCCTCAGCTAACTGCACCAGGCCAGTAGGAACATGACAATGCCTGTTCTCTCCCATCTCCTTATCAGTGCTTTCCAGTCTTAAAGCTCAAAGAAGCTAGAAGTAAACATCCTATTCCTATGTGGGCAGTGCAGGAAGGAAAGTCCAGAGACTCAGGAAGCCATTAAGTCTGAGGAAGGTTGCAAGACCCCACCCTAAGGCTATATAAAGGGGAAGAAATTCTCTCCTTGGCCCTCCTGCCTGTTCCCTGTTCTGTGTGCATGGTGTAGGTGATGGGTTTTTCTCTCTGCTCGAACCTGTGAACGGAACTTCCCCTCAATCGGTAGTTTCAATAAATACTTTTCTCCCCCAAATTGTGCCTGGTTTGAAGATTCATTCCAGCAGCGTGTGGCTGACTACGACAGCCAGGTATACAGCCCTGTTGAGAGAGGGGCAGACACAGACATGGGGGACTGGGGAGAAGCCCAGACACCATGACAAAAACAGTAATAATTATTACTTGGATTTTTCCAGGCAGGGTCTCACTCTAGCTTTGAGTGATCTGGAATCACTCTGTAGCCCCAGGCTGGCCTTGAACTCAGCAGGGTGATCCTTCTACCTTAGTCTAGGCAATTGCTGGGATTAAAAGCACCACCACACCCAGTAGACAAATAATTTTAAGGCTTCAGATGTTGCACCGTAATTAACCATGCTTGTTTATTCATCTATCTGACTTTGATGTGCTGGGATGGACTACTCTAGGACCTTGTGCACGTGAAGCAAGCTATGTACCATTGAGCTACAGCCCCAGCATTGAGCTTGTGCTCCTCCTGCCCACCCCCTGCTCTCCAGTATTGAGATTAGAGTTGAACCAGTTTGAGTCTTCCTCTGGGAAATTTGCTATTGACACTGAAAGCTGTCAGTCTTGGCTGCTGGCTGGAACCACATATACTCAGAAACAGGCCATGAGTACAGGAAAGTGTGCCTATCGGATCCACTGGAGGAAGTGGGAAGCAGACATGCAGGAGGAGCAGAACCCAAAGAGGGAATAAGGAAGGGCCTTGGTTCCAACTCATTCTCCTGCCTGGTGGTGTATGAGGCCATTTCCTGTCCAGAGTCTTGGGATTCCCTGTCTTCTCCCCGACCCGCCTGTGCTCTTCATAATTTCCCCCTCTGATTGGTGCCAAGAGGGGAGGGAGCAAAGCTTTGGTGGGAGCAGGCCTGTGCAGTGAATGGCAGGATGAGCACAAGGCCAGAGTCATCACCTTTGCATGCCTCATCTGCATGGGTGCTGAACCCCAGGTACAGGATCACCAAGTCCTGAACACTGGCAGGCTTCCAGGCCTCTCACCCTTTCTCTCTGTCCCCACTCACCTGCCACACAGATGTCAAAGTAGTCACCAAACTCGCTGCGGATGTGCTTCACCAGGTCTGTAGCATAGCTGAAGCCTCCTTCCTCTGCTTCCCACTGGTCACCTATGGGGTCTGCAGGGTTGCTGGAGGTCATGGTCACTGGATCTCCCCAGCCTCCAGAGAACCTCTTCATTGCTTCCCTTTGTTCCCTTTATCCCTACGCTTGGGGCTACAGGTTCCTCAAAGGCTTTAAGTCTAGATTAGCATATGGGAGGGGGCAGCAGTCAGTTTTCAAATGTCTACTGAGGGCTGACTGTGCAGAGAACTAGGAGAACTAGGGTCTCTGGCTTGGCCCTGCTGCCCCAGGAGCTCTCTCCCAACTTCTTGCTCACTCTGCTGCTCTCTGGGAGCTTCTGCACCTAGAGTTTTCTACTCATCTTAAGTTAGAAGTGAGGAGAAGGTCACAAGATCCCTCCCACCCTTCAGGCTCCCTCTTCCCACTCTTAGTGGCCTAGACGGCAGATAAAGAGACGCTGCTGGGTGAGTGCCAGAGCTACATGGCATGATCAGACCAGGCACTGCCAGCGGTCAATGGCATTGTGCAGTTGGGGCAAAGGGTTATCAGGTACCAGCCTCATCCCAACCCAATTACATCCAGGTCAAGAGGTGGAAGAAACGACTCAGCCTGTGCTGTGCCCATGGTGGACTCACTATTCACAATGCCCACTAAGCCTCACCCAGGAGGGAATTCTGAGCATGCTCAGTGTGGGGCCCAGGGAAAGTCAAGGACTATTCCAGGGACAGGAAAGCAAGAACCTGGAGAGGAGGGGTGCCGGCACCATACCTCCCCTCAGCGCCAGGATGTTCTTCAGGCCCAGCTGCTTGGCCCTGTGCAGATGGCCCGTGATGTCCTCTGGGCTCTGACAGCAGCAAGTCATGTGCAGAATGGTTTCCAGGCCACAGTAGTTCAAGGCTGTGCTGGCAATCATCATGGAGGAGGTCTCCTTGTCTGAGCCGGGGTCTCCTGCTGGGTGCCAGGTCACATCTATGAAGAGGGGGCCACCTGCTGCCATCCGGTCAAACCTGTAGGGGTTATTTCTTTCTGAAGGGGGGCTCCTTCCTCCTGAGGAGGGCCAGCATCCTCCTACTTTCCTCCAGGGCCCGAGAGCTGGAGAAGCACAGCATGCAAATTGGAACCAAAGCAACTGTGTTCATATCCCAGGTGTCTTAGCAGTGTGACCTTGGGCACATTATCTAATCTCTCCGAGCCTCAGTATCCTCATTTATAAGCTATGACTTAACAGTGTTAACTTCAGAACCACTGTGAGAACATTAGGTCAGGGAGTGTACAGCACGAGATTACAGGACTGGTGCATAACAACATCACCATCTTATGGGAGCAGCACTCCATGCTTCTCAAAGCACTCTAATACTGATCTTGGGTGAGTTTCGATAACTGGATAGGGCTGGCTGGGAATCCCAGCACTAGGGAGGCAGAGGTAGGAGGATCACTGTGAGGTCAAGGCCAGCCTTGAGACTACACAGTGAATTCCAGGTCAGTCTGGGCTACAGTGAGACCCTACCTGGAAAAACCATAAAGAAAAAAAAAAAGATATCTGGATGGTTGAGGAGAGACTCTCAGTGACAGGCAGAGACTCACTCTAAGGAAAGGAGGGTCAGCAGACACAAAGCTTCTTTTGTTTTGTCTCTATGTAGCCCCTACACATCAGCCAAAGTCCTGTAGAGCAAGACCGAAGCTCCTGAGTGAGACTTGCAAGCCTGTGTGGGCACAAGCTTTTGTGTTAAAAGTTGTAATGGTCTATTTATACATCCTGTCCCTTTAAATTCCAAGACCTTGGGGGCAACACAGGAGAGGTATAGGCAGAAGGCATCAACTTTTTTTTTTTTAAATATTTTATTTATTCATTTTCAAGCAGAGAGATAGATAGATAGAGAGAGAGAGAGAGAGAGAGAGAGAGAGAGAGAGAGGGAGAGGGAGAGAGAAAGGGAGAGAGAACACCAGGGCCACCACCTTGTGGGTCTGGCATATGTGGGCACTGGGGAATT
>PVHP010002788.1:0-56903 GCA_004024765.1 Zapus hudsonius | reverse complement strand
CAGCAAACACTCTACCTAGTTGAGGCACATCTCTAGCATGTACAGGTGCACACAGCTGGTGCGAAGGCCAGAGGAGAACACTGGGTGTCCTTCCTCTATCACTCAGCTGCATATTTCCTTGAGATGGAGTCTCTACTGTGCTGTTGTTTTCCTGTTCCTCAAAATTCTTCTATCTCTTATCCCCACAGGACTGGGATTACAGATGTGTATGGCCATGCCCAGCTGTTTATGTGGGTCCTGGGGCATTGACCTTAGATGACCTCAGACACTCATTCAGCAAGCACTCGGCTCCCTGAACCATCTCCCAGGCCCCCCCCCCCCCCTTTTTTTTTTAAATGACAGGGTCTTGCTAGGTAGCCCTGATTGGCCTGTAGGTAACACACCTGCCTCTGCTTCCTGAGTGCTGGGATTACATATCAGTGCACCTGGCTTCAAGGGCATATACTTTTTCTTTTTCTTTCTTTCTTTCTTTCTTTCTTTCTTTTTTTTTTTTTTTTTTTTTTTTTGAGGTAGAGTCTCACTGTAGCCCAGGCTGACCTGGAATTCACTATGTAGTCTTAGGGTGGCCTTGAACTCATGGTGATCCTCCTACCTCTGCCTCCCGAGTGCTGGGATTAAAGCGTGTGCTACCACGCCCGGTAAGGGTATATACTTTTAAGAAAAGGAACAGAAACTTATAAAGTGCTAAGCTAATGTAAATCAGTTGCATTTTTAGATTTGGAAAGGCATAATCTAAATGCCCTACTTACTCAACATATTTCCAAAATTGTTTCTGAATTCCTAAACTACTCATGATCCATGCAGCCCCAAATTCTCCCAAAGAATGTAGTCTGAAAAGCAGTGTTTAACCTATTGAGGAGTGTGTCTTTTTTTTTTTTTTTTTTTTGAGATAGGGTCTCCCTCTAGCCCAGGCTGACCTGGAATTCACTATGTAGTCTCAGGGTGGCCTTGAACTCACTATATAGTCCCAGGATGGCCTCAAGCTCACAGTGTTCTTCCTACCGCTACACCCAGCAGGAGTGTGTCTTTATATCTGATTACAGAGGGACTTTCACAAATATTTAAGAAGTTAGTTTCAGACCAAATGCCAAATACCCTTCCTTGCTGCCCACACCCCGTCCACTGTGCCTTTTCCTGCCAGGTTAAAGTGCAGCAGTGACCTAGGGCTGACTGATCATGATCCTCCATCCCAACCTCCACCCTTAACCTCCCTGCTCACCTTGAGATAAGGTTGACAGCCCCCTCTGTGGTTCGAGGAGGGAAGAATTCTAGGGAGAACCACTTGTCACCAGATTCCATCCTGCGCTTCATCTTCTCCCGGAGTCTCTCATGACGCTCGGGGTCCAGGCCTGGGGTGGAGCATCTTGAACTGTCTCTGGAGCTCTCGCTGCCACTGCTGCTGCCACTTCCCCTGGCCTCGTTCACCATGGCTGGGCTCCTGCTGCACAGGGTGGGAGCCGGAGGCATTAGAAGGCTGGTAGCTGAGCCCCAGGCACACCCGACTCCTGAGTTGTAGGCCCAAGCTCCAGTAGCAGGAAGGCAGCCAGCGAAGATAGGAAAAGGCTGACACAGCTCCTGCCCAGAGGTTCCATGCTACAAAGCTAACAGGACTGCCTGCTCCACTGCACTGAAAGCTCTGCCCCCTGCTGCTGACTGGCTCCTGGCATGATGGCCCCCACAGGCACTGAGACACATTCCTTCAGCCCAGGAGTCCTCAGTGACAGCTACCTGATAGAGGGTGGCACCGAGAACCTAGTGATGCCTGCTTTTGAGGCCCACATTCCTAAGGAGGAGTAAAGGTGGCCAGCTGGGAGAAGCTTGGCTTTTCGATGGTCCATCTCTGCTAGCTCAGACCCGGAGTGAGTGGGAATGGAGGAACCTTCCCTCGAGGGTGTGCTCAAGTGGGAGGAGCTGTGACAAAGAGCCCTAAACTGGAGCTGAGGCCATGCAACGGGGCGGGAACAAAGCCTCCAGGCTGGAGGAGGGCTAAGGCGCTAGTCTGAGAAGCCGGATAGAGGGAGGGGGATGGGGTGGGGATTTGTAGGGGTTGGTGGAGATAAGGCCATCAGTCATTCAGGGTCACTGGATATCCCCACCAAAGAAGGAACAGCTCCCTCTGGCAGGCCCTGCAGGGAACAACTGTTATAGGGCGCAGTACAGTGGAAGGAGCCAGGGTTTGACTAGACAGCCAGATTTCTTGAGTTCACACTACTGAAAAAACAAAACAAAGCCGGGCGTGGTGGCGCAAAAAAAAAAAAAAAAGTAAAAAACAAAACAAAACCAACAACAAAAACTATTTTGAGTTAGAACTTGACATAGGTCGGATTGCAAAAGCAGGCAGACTCAAGCTCACTAAGGGCCTGAGTTTATATCCAACTCAGAACAAAGGCTATCCTGTCTGTGCCTTCCTGCAGCCAGCCCTCCTCACACACACCACTGAAATCCAAGCAGTGATGGCAGAGCCATCACATAAGAAATCCTGGTCAAGGCAACTACAGGTCAGCCAACAGGCACAGTGCCATATGGCAGTTTGGTCTGGAAGTAAATATTTTAAAATGAAACAAAACACGACTCTTGCACAGCCAGCCCTGAGCAAACACACAATAGTGGAAGTCTGTGTGTGGTGACGTGGAGTAACAAAGGAACTACCAGGTCAGTTTCATTTCTCCTAAGCCAGTGGGTCCTAGACTTGAGAAGCTGATGAAATCCACTGCTCCCCTCCCCTAAGACGCACACAAGGGCATAAAATACTCCAGGGTGCATCCAAAGTCAAGGCGTTGATTCCAAATTAAGAACCATTGTGCCAGGACCCTCTCCTCCCAGCCATGGTTGGGTTCTCACAGGGAGTTAAAAAGAGGGGGCTCCATTCAAGGGGGCACCTCATTACTCATGGACCTTGACTTGTTGGTGAACCATCTGTAACCTGTTCTCACAAGACTGACAGCATTTCTAATATGTCATAATAGCATATTTCAACCAACACTCACCGTTTAGCCATTTTAAGCTGGCCACCACAGCACTCAAAATTGAAACTGAGTTAACAGGCTTCTTCTCTCTCTTTCTTCCCTCCCATTCCCTAACACCAAGACCAAGAATCCAGCCCAAGCATCTCCAGTGTCTGACAATTGCTCACTGAGCCCTGACGGCCAATGTTGCAAATCCATTCTCAAAATGCCCCTCTGCCAGAGCTGGAGAGTTGGCTCAATGGCTAAAGTGCTTGCTTGCAAAGCCTGATGCTCCGGGTTTGATTCCCCAGGACCCACTTAAAGCCAGGCGCACCAAGTGGCGCATGCATCTAGTTTGTTCGCAGTGGCAGAAGGCCCTGGTGTGCCCATTCTCTCTCCTTCTGCTTACAAACAATAAAATTTTGAAAGAAATAAACAAGGTCCCTCTGCCAACTACCGATCACTTACTCAGACTGCGCCAAGCACGTGGCAGTAAGACCCCCCCCCCCAACTCCCAGAAGGGTCTGGATGGACGACCGTGCAACAGCAGGCTGCAATGGCCGTGCTCCACGGCTCTTTTCCAGCTGCTAGGGGGAGGCAGGTTTTTCGGGCGGGCCGGAAGCTGCCTGAGCGCTGACGACCTGCGAGATGGGGATCGGGTCACCTGGTCACTGGGTCACAGGCTCGGGGCGGGGTGCAGGTCCTGGCTGGTTCCGAGCCTGGATCCCTGCCTAGAACTCAAGGATCCCTCGGTGCAGGGACGTAGGGGGCCAAAATGGACTTCTTCGCTTGGAGGTTGAGGATAGCAGCCACGAGGGGTTCCATGAGACCCGCCCCAAAGGAGGACCCTGCCCCCGGTGGGTGCTCCCCGGCTCCGGGGCGTTAGCTCCTCGGCGACCCCAGACCACGCCGCCACTCACCCTCCTGTCACCAGTGACTCGGGACATCCGCCCGCCCTCCCGCAGCTTCGGCGCCAGGACTCCCAGGGCGCGTGCGCAGCAGCCGGGGCGCCGCAGCCTGTTGCCTAGGGAGACCGGACACCGCCCTGACGGATGACCGGAAGTCCCGCCTCCAACATGGCGGCGCCCGGAGGTCTCGTTGGAAGCCGTCCCCGTACCGTCCTGTGACGCGTGCCCTCGCCCCACCCGTCTGCAGCCACTCCCTGTCTGCGGTCCCCTAGCTCGAGAGGGTCACGTGACCCTCCCGGGGCCAGTCACGTGGGGCGCGGGTTCCCCCGTGGGAAGGGGGGTTTGGCCTAGGGGTCCGGAGTGGCAGTCAAGGAGGAAGATGGCGGGGTGCAGGGGGTCCCTGTGCTGCTGCTGCAGGTGGTGCTGCTGCTGCGGCGAGCGGGAGACCCGCACCCCTGAGGAGCTGGTGAGCCGGCGGGGCGACCGGGGGCGGGGGCTGGGGAGGCGTTGCCGGCCGGGGCCGGGGCGGAGCCCGGGGCGCCGGCTGGTGGCTGCGGGAGGACCGCTGCCCGGGCTTTGCCCGCGTCCGTCTGCCCGAGCCCGAGCCTCGGCTCTCCTCCGAGGGAGAATCCCGGCATCCCCGTTTTCTCTCCATGCGCCCCTCTGAAAGCACTTTGCAATGAAGCCAGCACGCGTTTTCTGCAGGGGCCCCTTCGCAGGACTGTGCTCCTGCAGCCCGGCTCCTTTCTCCAGCCTGGTCTTACTCCATCCCTCACCCTTTCTGGGTCACTGAGATCCATCCACCTTCCCTTTGCAAAGCAACCTGGGAAAACTTGAATTGTGTCCTCAGAGTTGACAGGTCCCATCAGATTTCATAGTCTGCACATTCTTACGGTATCACAGTGTTACAAGTTTTCTGTCCCTTAAGTTGCCATGGCATGTTTTTGAGGTGTCTTGACGGTGAGCGCAATTATATGGAAAATGTATTAATCAATGGAAATGACAAGCTCAGCAGGGCTGGAGAGATGGCTTAGCGGTTAAAATCTTAACGACATGGGCTCGATTCCCCAGTACCCATGTAAAGCCAGATGCACATGCCTCTGGAGTTTATTTGCAGTGGCTGGAGGCCCTGGGACACGCTCATTCGTTCTCTCCTCTCTTAGCTTGCAAATAAATAAATAAATAAAATATGTATTTTTTTGGTTTTTTGAGGTAGGGTCTCACTCTAGTCCAGGCTGACCTGAAATTCACTATGTAGTCTCAGGATGGCCTTGAACTCATGGTGATCCTCCTACCTCTGCCTCCCGAATGCTGGAATTAGAGGTGTGTGCTACCACACCTGGCCATAAAAATATTTTTAAAAGAAATGTTGAACTCAGCTGATGACTAGATCTCACCCATTTTTCTGAAATCCTATCCCCTTCAATGAATCTAGCTGATTTAGATTAGCAACTGCTTTTAGTAACACTTCCTTTCACTCTTTTTTTTTTAATATTTTATTTATTCATTTATCAAGCAGAGAGAGAGAGAGAGAGAGAGAACACCAGGGCCACCACCTTGTGGGTCTGGCTTATGTGGGTCCTGGGGAATTGAACCCAGGGCCTTAGGCACTGGAGGCAAGTGCCTTAACCGCTGAGCCATCTCTCCAGCCCTCCTTTCACTCTTAATGAATAAAAATGTCTCCCTTCTGTGAATCTTTTTCTAGACCATCCTTGGAGAGACACAGGAAGAGGAGGATGAGATTCTACCAAGGAAAGACTATGAGGTAAGGTCCTCAGATGCTGTCTTGGGTGGCTGTTCAGACTGAAGCCACCATTCCAACCAGAGATGCTCTTTGACCTCTGTCCCAGGGAGTGGTGAAGAGATAACGAGGCTCCTGGAAAAAGGGCTGAGCAAGACCCTTCATGACCCCACACAAAGTCTGTGTCCATGCCTGGGCTAGAGTGAGACCCTACACCGAAAAACAAAACAAACAAAAATATAGTCTCCCTCTGGGTCTGTCTTGTGACTAGCTTTGTTATCCTAGAAACTACCTATAAAAGGTAGTTATAATTAGTTGACCAGAATTAACTTGGTTCTGGATAAATGAAGGCTTTGTTCACATCTAATAGAGTAAGTTGGGCAAGGCCGGTGATACCTGAAGGTCTTTAGCTGTTTTGTAGACACAGGTAAAATCTGTGTTTTCTTTCTTTTAAATCTGTGTTTTCTATGATGCTTGGGATGGGACCCAGGGTCTTGTGCATGCTAGGTAAGCATGCTACCACTGAGCCCCCAAAGTATGCCATTTAAAACTTTCCTGTGGCTGGGGAGATGGCTCAGTGGTTAAAGGTGCTTGCTTACAAAACCTGCTGACCCACATTTGATTCCCCAGTAGCCACATAAAGACACATGCACAAAGTGATGGATGCATCTGGAGTTCATCTGCTGTGACAAGATGCCTTGACATACTCATTCTCTCTCTTTCTCTCTGCTCACAAATAAATAAGCCTTTAATTCCAGCATTCGGGAGGCAGAGCTAGGAGGATTGCTTGGAGTTTAAGGTCAGCCTGAGATTACATAGTGAATTCCAGGTCAGCCTGGGCTAGAGCGAGACCCTACCTTGGAAAAACAAACATAAAAAAAGACAATGTTCCTGGGAGCATGAAGTATTTTCCAAGTTAGCACTGCTGTATGTCGCTTTGCACACAAATGCCTGGGGGTCTCATTCAAGCAAGTTGTGAAGCTACAGACCTGCATTGCCTGGGGTCTGCATTGTGCCAAGATGAGCCCTTTCTGGCACTGCAGATTCCTGTCTTCCCATTGGAACAGCAGGAATCTGGAGCGTTATCCTGCTTTAGGTTTTGCTTAATTCTTCCTTTGTGGATATGACATTTTTTACTCCTGTGTCCTCCTTCCAGAGTTTGGACTATGATCGATGTATCAATGACCCTTACCTGGAGGTTTTGGAGACCATGGATAATAAGGTGAGTCCCACAGCTCTTGATCTCTTAGGACTGAGTAGTTTTTCAGATAAGATCAGACATGTTCAGAGTGGTAGGACCTCTTGGCCAGAGTAGGTAGGTCTTCAGACAGTTTATTTTCTTTCCAAAATGTTCCAGCAAGGGCTGGAGAGATGGCTCAGCGGTTAAGGCACTTGCTTTCGAAGCCGAAGGAGCTAGGTTCGATTCTCCAGTACCCACATAAGCCAGATGCACAAAGTGGTGCATATGACTGGAGTTTGTTTGTAGTGGCAAGAGGCCCTAGTGTGCCTCTTCTTTCTCTTTCTCTTTCTCTTTGCAAATAAATATAAAAATATTGGGGGGAAAAGTTCTAGCAAATGTTCTTTCCCCTTGGTCTTTAATCCTTTTTGTGAGATAGTGGTATTTAGTTCCTAGACATTCCTCCTGCCTGTCAGAGTACCCAGCCCATCCTGTAGGGATTGTCATTCTCACATTGTGAGGTACCTGAGGTCCCAGCTATCCCCTCACCAGCTTGGTATCCCTGTGGCTGTTAGTGCAGAGCTGGTTCGCCAAGATGCATTCCTTCCCTATAACAAACAAATTGTTCTTTTCCCATGCAAACAGAAAGGACGAAGGTTCGAGGCGGTGAAGTGGATGGTGGTGTTTGCCATTGGAGTCTGCACTGGGCTGGTGAGCAGTGGGACATAGGGGTCAGAGGAAAAGCCCTGGTCTGGTGAATGACTTTGGTCATTTGTCACGCTAACATAATACTGGCCCAGTTTTTCATGCTTCTTTTGCTTTTGCTTTGTGGAACAAAGGTGAGTCATTTAACTCTGGACTCTCTTAAGCACTCAAAGGTTTGGTCAGAATTTATCTCTTAGGGTATGACTATAGATCACACCCATCAGTTACCTGATAAGTGAGAGCATGCATCTTCTTAGTGGTAGGCAAAGTAGCAGGTGCAATGCACGGTGTGTGTTGAAGTCCTCCTGACTCCTCCCTCACGTTGCTCATTTATCTAGAATGCAGTGGAGGGTGGAGGCTCCTCGGCTCCACAAGTTCATAGGTGGATCACAGACAGGGAAAGCTGGAAGTGTTGCCAAAGAATATAGTAGCACAGTATGGATCATAACTGCAGACTTCCTATTGCTAACTTGAAGAAGGAAGCTGGAGAAGTCAGCATCCAACCACAGGACACATGCCAGATCTGATTTCCATCAATACCGTGTTAGGGCAGATGCATTGCTGAGCAGCAGCTGGTTTATCCCTTCTCTAGACCTGGCCACAGGTCTCCTACTTAACTCTCCCTGGCATATCTGGGGCATGTAAACAAATGTTTCATATACATAGCCCCAACCACACTCTCCATTTTCATGGATTTTTCCTGTAATACATTCTTCTAGTGGGACTACTGGTGTGCACAAGGCCTACTTGTTGCCATTCTGGTGGGCAGAATTGGACAGGACTTTGGGTTGGTTTAGTTGTTTTGTTAAATCTGAGTGTCAGGGCTGAAGAGATGGCTCAGCAGTTAAGGCATTTGCCTGCAAAGCCTTATGACCCGAGTTCAATTCCCCAGTACCCACATAAAAGTCAGATGCACAAGGTGGCACATGCGTCTGGAGTTCGTTGCAGTGGCTTGAGGTCCTGGTCCCATTCTCTCTGTATTTCTCTCTCTCTCTCTCTCTCTCTCTCTCTCTCTCTCTCTCTCTCTCTCTCTCTTTCTGCTTGCAAATAAATAAATAAAATTTTTTTAAAAAATATGAGTGACAAAAAAGAAAGTTAAAAAAATAAACAACACTTGAGCATCTGGTTTTAGGTTTCCATGTCAAAAGTGTGATCATTTGCAGTGAAGTTGTGAGTCTTTCTGCTACTGCTCTGTCCTGCTCCTTGAACCCATTGAACCCAGTAGTTACTAACACTGGCCACGTCTCCTCCAGCCTGAAAGATGCTTGGAAGGCAGCCCTTCTTCTTTCTGACCTTTGATGTGCCACCGTCCCTGCTTCATTGCTAAGAGGTCTCTAGGCATTGGTTGGAAGCAAGAAGCCTTTGATTCTCACTCTCCCGTATTCACAGGCTCTCAGGGTCTGTCTGAAGTGCTATGTGAGTAGAACAGCAGAGCATAGCTCCTGCTCCTTGTACTCAGAAAACCTTTGACTGTAAAGTGGTTCTCAGTCCAAATAATGACTTGGAAAATATAAAACAGCTTAACAAACATGAAGAAAACACGTGCACCTAAATAAGCATTGCCTCAAGTAGTGCTCTAAATCAAGTGCTTGTTCAGCTAGGCACCACTGAAGACATCTGGGCTATTGTTGTGAATTGGTTTTCAGAAATGGTGTGGTTCCCCGTACAACTTGCCCCCCCCCCCTCCTGAGAGGGTCTTCCTGCTCTCCCATCTTTTCGTGAACCCTTTTCTTTTACTACTTCATCCACTTCGCTGTACCCCTTCCTCTCTTCTGGAGAAGGGCAGGATCTCCTCAAAAGTGGACTAATAGAAAGTTCACCCCACATGGCTGGTTGGTGGCACTATCAGGAGAAATACACCTGTACCTTACCTGGGAATGTAGATATAATGTCTTTTCTCTTTACAGGTGGGTCTCTTTGTGGACTTTTTTGTGCGGCTGTTCACGCAACTCAAGTTTGGAGTGGTGCAGACATGTATCCTTTGCATGGCCTCTGGTAGCCTTGGACCTCTGCTCCCTGAGGTTCCTTCTTGTCTAGAAATGAATAAACAGAGCTAGGAGTGCTGGTGCACGCTTTTTTTAAAAAATATTTTATTCATTTTCAAGGAGAGAGAGAGAGAGAGAGAGAGCGCGAGCGAGCAAGCGAGCACTAGGGCCACCACCTTGTGGGTCTGACATATGTGGGTCCTGGGGAATTGAACCCGGGGCCTTAGGCACTGGAGGCAAGTGCCTTAACCGCTGAGCTATCTCTCCAGCCCTGGTGCACGCTTTTAATCCCAGCATTTGAGAAGCTGGGGCAGGAAGATCGTTGTTAGTTCATGGCCAGCCTTGGGCTTCTGAGTGAATTCCAGGTCAGCCTAGGCTAGAGTGAAACCCTGCCTCAAAAAAAAAAAAAAAAGTTAAAAAATAAAAAAGAAGAGAAGAGAAAAGAAATGAGTAAACATAGGATCTGAAGGCTCCTTACTATAAGGTTTTTAATTATCACTGAAGGACAGAAAGGGAAGGCTTTAGTACAGATACAGTCATGTTCATGATGGGTAAGACTGCTCTCCAAGTCAGTTTCAAATTCAGTGTTCCAGTTAGCCTTCCAATAGAATTTCTCATGGAGCACACTAGTGCTCTTTTTTTTTTTTTTTTTGGTGGGGGGGGGGGTTCGAGGTAGGGTCTCAATCTAGTCCAGACTGACCTGGACTTCACTATGTAGTCTCAGGGTGGCCCGGCCTAACAGTGCTCTTTATATACCAACCTTAAAATAATAAAGGGCCAACCCAGGCATGGTGGCGCACACCTTTAATCCCAGCACTTCGGAGGCAGAGGTAGGAGGATCACCATGAGTTCAAGGCCACCCTGAGACTATGTAGTGAATTCTAGGTCAGCCTGAGCTAGAGCGAGACCCTACCTTGAAAAAACAAAACAACAACAAAAGAAAACAAAGGGCCAACTACTGTTTACAAGTTTGAACAACAAGCAAGTGGACTTGCTCTACTAGCTGTCAAGACTTATAAAACAGGATGTCATTGTTGAAACCATGCCCAGTTAGACCACTAGGAAGATGAAAGAGAAGCAAATGCTGGTCTGCACATATCAAAATATGACTGACAGCTACCTTCAGCAATTAGTGGGGAGGGAGGGATTACTTAATAAGAGATGATGGGACATTAGCTGTCCATAAGGAAAACTACAAAATTAGATACCCATTTCTATAAAACTAAATCCCAGATGGATTGAAGATATGTTTTGTTTATTTTTATTTATTTACAAGCAGAAAGAGAAAGAGACAGAATGGATGCGCCAAGGCCTCTAGCTACTGCAGATGAACTCCAGATGCATGCACCACTTTGTGCATCTGGTTCTATTTAGCAGTATCCTACCGGTGTGAGCCACCACAACTGGCACATCTGGTTCTACTTGGGTGCTAGGGTATTGAACACCAGTTAAGCTTTGCAGGCAAGTATCCAACCACTGAGCCATCTCGCCAGCCCTTGAACTCTTGACCCTTTACCTCAGCCTCTTGAGTGTTGGGATTACAGCCATGCACCACCATGCCAGGGTTGCAAAACAAAGTGCTAAGTGACATCAAGAATAAGAAATAACTTCTTAAAATTTAGAAGGCACAGGCTGAAAAGGAAGACTAACAAATGTGAGCATGTCAAAGGAAAGATTTATAAAGACAGACAGCCCCCTAGCTCATGAAATGAAGTGCCACGAGTGCAGTGAGAGACACTTCACTGGCTGGGGTGGGTTATTTCCATGCATTTAAGACAGCCCTAGGCCTGGCAACACTTGCCTGTAATCCCAGATACTCAGGAGTCTGAGGCAGGAAGATCGAAAGCTCATGGTCTTTGTAGGCTATAAAGTGAGTGTCAGGCAGGCCTGGGCAACTTAGTGAGATCCTGTCTTGAAGTGACAAAAAAGAGGGCTGGGAATGTAGCTCAGTAGAGCACTTGCCTCATATGAATGTGACCCTGAGTTCAAGCCACAGGATTGTACTGGGCAGGGGAATAAGAGACCAAAAGAATGCCTACATTTAGAAAAAAACCAAACAGCTCAGAGAGTTCTCAGAGGAGGACAGCAGAATGCCAGTAAACTATGGCAAGAAACAGAAGGTGCATATTCCTGTGACTTACAAACTTCTCTTCCAGACGTGGACCTCACATGTGTCCAGGGCAACTTTTGTGGCAGCTAGCTTTATGACAACAGAAGGTTGTCATAAAATGAGGAAATGGAAAAATTATGGTTTATTCATAGTATAATAATAATAGTATAATTTTATATAGAAGTTAAAATAAATGAGCCACAGCTGTGTGTATCAAAAGGGCTAATTCTCAGCAATGTGTTCAGTGAGGGAAAAGGATGTTGTGAAATGTACACAGAACACGGAATAGAGTGGAACGCATGCATCAGATACACAGGAATGGGTGAGCAATAGTTCCCCAGTGGTTTCTCCCTGACAGGAGGGAAAGGGGGATGGTTTATCTAATTGTATCTAATGTCTTACTTTAAAATCAGGAGCAAACATGGCATCATGGTGAGGTTTGCTAACTCTAGGCTGTGAGTATATGGTGTTTGTTTATTTTTGTAATGTAACTACCTTTAAACTAGTCCCCCCCCCCCCCAGGGTCTAACTCTAGCTCAGGCTGACCTAGAATTCACTATGTAGTCTCAGGGTGGCCTTGAACTCATGGTGGTCCTCTTACCTCTGCCTCCTGAGTGCTGGGATTAAAGGCGTGCACCACCACGCCTGGCTAAACTAGTTTTTAATGTAGACAGCACCCTAAGGCATTTTTTTTCTTTTTTTTTTCCTAAGGCACTTTTAAGAATTGTGGTGAGCTGGGTGTGGTGGTGCATGCCTTTAATCCTAGCACTGAGGAGGCAGAAGTGGGAGGATTGCTGTGAGTTTGAAGCCAGCCTAGAAATACAGAGTGAGTGCCAGGTCAACCTGGGCTAGAGTGAGACCCTACCTTGAAAAAACCAAATCAACAACAAAAAGAATTGTGTAGCACAGGACAGTGTACTGAGCAGGGTACCATTTCCAGTGATGGCGATGCTCAAGTCTGGGAGCCATTTTCCTTGACCCAATTTTGTAGCGGTAGAGGAATGCAGTCAGAAAGGTTGCCTGGCCCTGTCCCTCCTTGAACTTTTGGGCTTCAACTTGACCTTTGTCTTTCTGGCAAGCCTCCTGGTCCTGATTGAGGTGAGGCGGTTTGGAAGTTGCCTGTGCCTGTGAGTCACGGTTTTCTCCAGCTTGTTTCTTGAATGTCCCTCTTATTCACTTGGAGATATTTCTGGAAGCTTCTAATCTCCAGTGAGATGAGAGAGGAGCATGCAGTGGGGAAGGTGGTTCTCTGCAGCAGTAGCACAAAGGAACCACATGGAGAACTGTTTTTAAAAATGTGCATGCTGGGAGATAGTTCAGTCGCTGTGAGCACTTGCTGTGTAAGCGTGAGGGCCTCAGACTGCTTGAGTTCGATTCTCCAGAATCCACGTAAAATGCTCAGCATGGTCATGCACGACTGTAACCCCAGCCCACAGGGTGCTGGAGACTAGAGAATTGCTTGGCACACTAACCAAAAACAGCAGCTCCGGATTGAGGGGGAGAACCTGTCTCCAGGAAGTACAAGGTTGAGCAATAGAGAAGGGTACCCAAACATCTCCTCTGGCCTCCACACCCATACTCATGGCACATGTGTCTGCACACCTGTGCATACACCACACACACACACGTGTGTAAACATCAGACTCTGGAGAAATGGGGTACCTCCATATCACTGAAACATTCCCAGGTGATACAGATTGTCCACACTCACCAAGGAACTTTCTAGAATGCTGGTGCTCCCCTCGCCCCTGAAACCTGTTTAGTCAGGAGTAGGGCAGGGGTCCAGTGCTTGTGCTTGAACAAGTCCTCAGGTGGGGCTGATGCTAGGAAGGAAGACCTTGCATCTCCCTGTTGGGCTGTTTAGCCTATTGAGGGCAGACTGGAGACTCAGTGAATTCTGAATTTATGGATGTGCCTCTTGTTCCCCATCAGCCAGTGGCAGCAGGTTCTGGAATACCTGAGATCAAATGCTATCTGAATGGTGTGAAGGTGCCAGGAATTGTCCGGCTTCGGACCTTACTCTGCAAAGTCTTTGGGGTGCTATTTAGTGTGGCTGGAGGTAAGAAGGGGCCTTCTGCTTTTGCCTTCAAGTGTTCAGGGGTGAAGATGTCCTCCCTATGTGCATGTGTAAGATAGGGACTGAAGGCCCATCCCTTAGCAGATGTTGGTACCTTATGCCCATTTGTCTCAACTGTGACAAATGCTTAACAAAAACAGTTTACTGTGACTCACCTTTTTCAGAGGGATTTCATGGAAAAGGGAGGAGGCAGTTTACAGTGGTGGCAGTATGTGGTGGAAACTTGCTCATTGTGGACCAGGGTACTAGAACCAGGGCTAGGCTATAACCTTCAAAGGCCTGCCCTTTGTGACCCACATCTGACAGCCTGCCCCCAAATCCTAAACACTCCACAGCTTTCAAAATAACATCATGTGCTAGGGATCCTAGTCTTTCTTCTGGGGCAGGGGATTGCTAGGTAGCCCAGGCTAGCCTTAACTTTAGATCTTCCTGCTTTAGCCTCCCAAGTGCTTGGATTATAGGCATATGCCACTGTGTCTGTCATGTCTGGCTTTAAAATGCAGATGCTAAGGGCTGGAGAGATGGCTCAGCAGTTAAAGGCACTTGCTTACAAAACCTGCTGGCCTGAGTTCAATTCCCCAGTCTTTATCTGAGAAAGTCCTAAACTAAACTCTTACTTTGTAGTCATTGAGAGAAAGGTTTATGTAGCAAAGGTCTCTGGAGCTAGAGGCCCTCTACTAACTGTGTCTTCCTTTCTCACCATACCCAGGGCTCTTTGTGGGGAAGGAAGGTCCCATGATCCATAGCGGTGCCGTGGTGGGAGCTGGCCTCCCTCAGGTAAGGGTTGGTGGGTCAGAGGGTGTATCCCTCGGAGTGGGCCTCCTGGATAGGTCCTGTGGTTGTGATCTCCATAAGGTGATTTCAGAGCCTTACAGCACTTGGGGTTGAGATGAAAGCTGTGTAGTCTGCCTCCCAGCAGAGCACCTAACTTGTAGCTCCTTGTTTTCATAATTCATGCTGAGTCTTAGAAGCACAAATGGGATATGGAGGGAAAAAATGTGGCACAGACAAGTGGAAGTCACCTGGTACTTGGGCAGCTACTGCTAACAGCCTCCACTCAGTGTGGCTGGGGGCTCATTTTGTGGTGCCAGCACTCGGAAAGGCTCAGTTGAGATGGTCTCAAGGCCCAGTAAGACAGGGGTGGGTGGGAGGGCTGGAAGGCTCAGCTGTGAGATGCTCTCAGGTCCAGTTTGTGCACAGTCCACACTGTATGGTGTGGTATAAGAGTCGGTGCCAGCTAGGTCCTGCCTGTGTAGCAGACTGCACATCCCAGCTCCTGTTCTCTCTCTAGCCACCCTGATTGGTTATTCATCACTTCCATTCTCATATGAGGAGGCGGAGGGACCACCTCAGAGCTCCAGAGCTCCCACTTAACAATTACATTTATTTATTATCTATTCATTCATTTAATTACTTATTGACACAGGGGCTCTCTGTGTAGCCCAGGCTGGACTTGAGCTCATCTCTCTTGCTATCCTGCCTCAAGTATCAAATTTTCCAGAGGTGGAAAGAGGCCAGTCATGCAGGGGTCATCAGTGTGAGAGTTTGGAGTTCTCCTGGCAGCTCCTGAGCAGAGCTGACTGTCATGCAGCAGCTCTCAGTTGGTCCCAGGCCCTCACTCAGCTACTTCCCCTTCTTTCTGATTCATTCACTTTACACACTGTGCAATTTCTGAAGGGCCTAGAGATTTAGGGTCAGGAAAAACCAGCTTCTCCCTCAAGAAAAGACTTCCCTTTTTCCAACTTGCTGTTCTGGATGCTTCCTTCTTGTGGTACACATATGTGGCGATGTTCAAGCAAAGCCCTACTCCCCCACCCCCACCCAGGCACCATGGATCCTAGCAGCTTCCATTCTGTGGGCCTGCCTCTGACTTTGTTTTCTCCTGTTTTAGTTTCAGAGCATCTCCTTACGGAAGATCCAATTTAACTTCCCCTATTTCCGAAGCGACAGGTATGAAAATGTCAGGAGTTGGTTTCTATGAGGAAACAAAGCATCTGTGTCAGAGTTGCTCCTTGCTCTAGCCTGGCTTATAGTCACCCTGCTAGTCAGGCTGTTGGTGAGAAAAGGGAGGGGCCTTGCATTTTTCTTCTGAAAATGAGAAGCAAAAGTCCAAGCGGACATCTGACACTTATTTCCACTTGCCACAGTCCTAGAGCCATGCCAGGCAATGAAGATGGCCCAGGATTGAAAGCCCAGCAGAAAGAAGGCACAGGCAGGCATATGATCAAGGTGTTTATAGTCCTGAATGATAGACTTACTCAACTGCCTCTCTGGGCTGACTCTCTAGGCCTGTGGATGTGTGTATTACTGCCCTGCACACTTTAGGGCCCTTGGAGTCAGCTGGGTTTCAGTATTACAGGGTGACCCTTTCTCATCTTTGTGTTCCATGCCCTTGCCCAGCCTCTATGCACACATGTTCCCACCAATGCTCTGCTGAGGACATGGCTCAGCCCCCAAGTTGGGCTGTGATTTCATACCCCTAGGTCCTGGAGCACCATGCAGTGTGTCAGACAGTTGTCACTATGCCCAACACACTCTACTGAAGCATAGGAAGGAGTTAATTTTGCTGACAGTTTGAAAGGCTTCATTCTCCTTCCATCTCCTGGCCAGGAATACAGAAAGAGAAAGAGAGTGTCTGAGGTCCCAATATCCTTTTTTTTTTTTTTTAATTTATTTATTTGAGAGAGAATGGGTGCATCATTGACTCTTGCCACTGCAAATGAAGTTCAGATGCATGCTCCACTTTGTGCACCTGGTTTTATGAGAGTACTGGGAAATTGGACCCAGGCTGTTAGGCTTTGCAAACAAGCACCTTTAACCACCGAGCAATCTCTCCAGCCCCCCCCCCAATATCCCTTTGGACCAATTGCCCCAAATGACTTTAACATCCTCCCACCAGACCCCCATCTCATAGATTCCCCCAGCTTCTAGCATTACCTCCGTCTAGGAACCAAGTCTTGAACACACAGGTCTTAGGGGACATGTCAGAACCAAACTAGAGCATGTGGGAAGCATGTGGCCCAGAGGCTGCTGTGCCTGACTTTCCATGGCCCTGCCTTTTTGTGATCTTGGCTGCTCATGGGTTGTGAGGGAGAAAATCATGGATAAAGTAAGAAGCTGGGTTGTTTTTTTTTTTTTTTTTTTTTTTTTTTTTTTTTTTTTTTTGGGTCTGATGGCTCTTTTGTGGGTAAACTATCTTTCTCTCCTCCCCCTTCTGTTCCTCTTCCTCAGAGACAAACGAGACTTTGTATCAGCAGGGGCAGCTGCTGGTGTTGCTGCAGCTTTTGGGGCCCCAATCGGGGGTACCCTTTTTAGTCTGGAGGAGGGCTCATCCTTCTGGAACCAAGGGCTCACCTGGAAAGTGGTGAGGAAACTGTCAGTGGAAACCAATCCCTAGACCTGAGCACACACCCAAAGCTCACCTGGACGTCTCTCTAGACATTTCACTGTCATTTTGGTGAGACCAGAGGGCTGATTGGATTGGAACTTCCTGTGCCATAGCAGCCATTACCTCCAACTGTTTGTGTTTGTGCTTTTCATATTAGCACACTCCCACCCCCAAACTACCCCACACCAAAGCTGCTGCCCTCTCTTCACAAAGTGTGAAAGTCACTGTCTCAGAAGGTGGGAATGACAAGGATGGGACTTGAACCTATCTGTTAGGGTGCCATTTTCCCTTTGGGTTCCTCTTCTCTTGGGCACAGAGCCTACTCCGTGATGAGCTGTAAGTGCCAGTGGGCACTTATTCCCAGTGAGCTGGTGGAGTGAGACAGGCTTAGAGCCTCTCTGAGGTATATTCTCTGAGGTGGATATCAGACCCTCACCCCAGCCCAGACTCTGAGGCTTCTAGTGGAGCACTGGGCTTTAGGAGGGACTACCAGGGAGAGAAGACGTGTCACCAGTGTTCTTGTTTTGTCACCTGTCCCTTAGCTTTTTTGTTCCATGTCTGCCACCTTCACCCTCAACTTCTTCCGCTCCGGGATTCAGTTTGGAAGTTGGGGTTCCTTCCAGCTTCCTGGATTGCTAAATTTTGGCGAGTTTAAGGTATGTCTTATTCTTTTCTCCTGGGATTTCTGACTTGCTCTTAAGTAAGGGACCAGAAAGAAATTGTGAGAGGAGTAGATAGCTTCTAGGGTGGCCATCTCTTCCATGCATGCCCACTTGCTGTGAGCGTTTGCAGCGTTCCAGCATGGCCTGGGCTCTGGTATAAGGGAAGGCAGCCCCTGGTTTCTTTCTTCTCATCTGTCCTTTCCTGTTCTCATGGCCACTCTGGTTTTTCTCTCTCTCCCTTCCCCCTTCTCTCAGTGTTCTGACTCTGATAAAAAATGTCATCTCTGGACAGCTATGGATTTGGGTTTCTTCATCTTGATGGGGGTCGTTGGGGGCCTCCTGGGAGCCATATTCAACTGTCTGAACAAGAGGCTGGCAAAGTACCGTTTGCGAAATGTACACCCAAAGCCCAAGCTTGTCAGGTATATGCAGCCGCCTCCCCAGCTGCTATGTCTCCCTGAGCTTTGTGGGGTGGTGGGCCAAGGGGAACATGACCCTGTGAATAGACCCAGCTTCCCACACCCTTTCACTTCTCACCTGAAACTGAGCATGTAAACAGGGTTATAACACCTCCAATCCCCTGCTCAGTAGATAAGACCAAAAGGATGAGTTTGAATTTATGTGTCAGTGGTCCTGGACTTATCAAGGAAGGTCATTTAGGTTTTTGAGGGAGCTGGCATGGCCCCTTTTACTGTAGATGGCTGGAAACAAGTCTGGGATGAATTCTGCACATGTATGTGCACGGACCAGGGCACTGGAGAGGGTGTTGGGGTATAGACAGGGTGTGTTTTTGAGTTCTCAAGCCTAGATGCCTTTTCATTGGATTGTGACAGCTGTGCTCTGTTCCCTAGAGTCCTAGAGAGCCTCTTGGTGGCCCTGGTAACCACTGTAGTGGTGTTCGTGGCCTCGATGGTGTTAGGAGAATGCCGACCAATGTCCTCTGCAAGCCAAATCAGTAATGGCTCATTCCAGCTCCAGGTAATCAAAGCACATCTGCCACCTTTGTCCTCCATCCAGCAACACACATCTGTTTAGAGCCAAAGATGTGTTAGGTTTGCTGTTCCATACCTGTAGTGGGTTTCTGAGAGACATGGGAATGTGCAGTTGTCATTGCCCTGAGAGGATGTGCCCAGCTGCTTGCTGTCTTTTCCACTTTTGTATGACTACTCTCTAGTCAGCAAGCTCTGGGTAGCTGGCTGTTCACTGCTTCAAGTTCCAGATGCATACACCAGTTTGTATATCAGGCTTTACATGGGTATTGGGGAATTGAACCCAGGTCGTCATGCTTTGCAAGAAAACACCTTAACCACTGAACCATCTCTCCAGCCCCTATTCCTTTTTAAAAAATTACATATGTGGGTGTGTATACATGGATGATTGGGTGTAGGTGCATGTGTGGAGGTCAGAGGAGTTGTCTATGGTTCCACTTTCTTTGAGACAGAGTCTCTTGCCACTTCAGATGGGTCTGGTCTGAAAGTGGCTTTACACAGGTACTGGGGAAGTGAATCCAGGCTGATAGGCTTTGCAAGCAAGCACCTTTTTAAAAAATATATTTACTTGAGAGAGAGTGAGAGAGAAAGAGGAAGAAAGAGAAAGAGAGAGAATGGGCATGCCAGGGCCTCCAGGGTACTGGGGAATCGAACTCAGGTCCTTCTGCTTTGCAGGCAAAGGCTATAATCGCTAAGCCATCTCTCCAGTTCTGTTGCAAGCACCTTTAACTGCTGAGCTGTCTGCCTGGCCCCCTCATTCTTATTTCTGTCATGTTGGCTGGAAGTATTATCCCCATTTTAGAGATAAGAAAACAGGCAAAGTCAAGTCTTGACCAAGATCCCTGGACTGGTAACATGTAGCTTTAGGGAAGATATTTTTCTTTTGTGTAGATGAGGAAATGGAAGTCTCCAAAGTAAAAGATTTCCCCAGGTCACCAGGAAGTAGTAGAGTTTGAGTAAAAGCAGTCTGACCCAACAGCTGTTTTCCAGGAAGTGATCAGCTGACCACAGGACCTTTTCCAGAGCCTTCCAGTCATGGTGTGTGAAGCCCTGCTTGTGTCAGTGATTGGGCTGGTGCCTCCCATGCGCACCATCCTGCTCCACTCTGCTCCTTGCTGCTGGCTCTGCCAGGTTCTGCCAGCCTCCCTTCTAGGGCAGTGTGCATCACTAGGGTTGTTAGGATGCCTGAAGCATTGTCTGAAGTAAACTCCAGGAGAGCGCGTATTCTTCATCTTCCTCACATGGACAGCAATGGTGTGAAGCCCAGCTGCTGTACACCAGGAGCAAGCATCACATACCAATTCCCTGTCCCACAGAGATTCAAGGGCACAGAATCTCACGTGCTCATGCATGGTGGTGAACATGGAGCCTGGAGAGTGGGAGAGAATCTCCCCTTATTCGGCCTCTCTTCTGGTGGGTTTAGGGGAAGGCTGCAGGAGCACAGTGCCAAGGGTTTTGCAAAAAACCCAGAGCAAAGGAAGTCTCTTTTCATTTGGAACTAAAGGTGAGGCTTGAGGTCAGACAGTGGCCTGGACTCTATTCCTAGACTCCTATCAGCTCCAGACATTATACCTAACCTGCCTCCTCATTGTTTAGTCCTTGGAGCTCTTACACCAGGCTCCTAGAAGTGTCATTAATAGAATGAGCACCAAGGAGGAAGTAGAGCCAGTCTTTGGTGAGTCATTGCACATTCAAGATACACAAATCCATCATCACAGTTGGCTGCTGTTGGGTGACCACCCATGTCCATGTATGTGGTCAGTTTAACTTGCAGGCAAAGCTGTCCACTTAGACTGTTTTGTTTTGAGTCTCACTTTGTAGTCCAGGCTGACCTGGAACTTGCCATGTAAACCAGGCTGCCAGTCAAACTTTCCACCAGGCATGGTGGTGCTCACCTTTAATCTAAGTACTCAGGAGTCTTAGGAGGACTATGAGTTTAAGGCCAGCCTGGGCTACAAAGTGAGTTGCAGGTCATTCTGGGCTAGAGTGAGACCCTGCCTATAAAAATCCCTTTCAACCTAGCTGGGGACAACCCATTTGAAAACTCATGTGCTCTAGTCAGGAGTTCTTATATCAACTTTGTTGTTCCTTCTTCTTAGGTCACATCAGAAGATGTAAACTCAAGTATCAAGATGTTTTTTTGTCCCAATGACACCTACAATGACATGGCCACACTCTTCTTCAACCCTCAGGAGTCTGCCATCCTCCAACTCTTCCATCAAGACGGTAAGTGTCCATGCTGCTGTATGCCCCAGGGATTGTCGGTCTCTGGTGAGAACAGAACATTTCCTCTGTAGTCCAGCCCAGGCCGAAGAGGCCGGGTTCTGCTTCTGGTGTTGGATGGTGACTGGGTTGGGGAGTGGAAGACCTGGGCCTTGTCAGGCATCTAGTGGAGGGACTCAAGTCCATTCTTGCCTTGCAGGGACCTTCAGCCCCATCACCTTGGCCTTGTTCTTCGTCCTCTATTTCCTGCTTGCGTGTTGGACTTATGGCATTTCTGTTCCAAGTGGCCTTTTTGTGCCTTCTCTGCTGTGTGGGGCTGCTTTTGGACGTTTAGTTGCCAATATCTTGAAGAGGTACAATGTGAGAATGTGTGAGTGTGTATGTTCACGTGTGCATATAGATACAAGTATGTGATCTGTAGCTCCTCCCTATATCCTTCCATCCCCATACCAATAATGTGATTCTAAGCCATTCTTTCGGTTTCCTTCCCACTAGCTACATTGGACTGGGCCACATCTATTCAGGGACCTTTGCCCTGATTGGTGCCGCAGCGTTCTTGGGTGGGGTTGTGCGGATGACTATCAGTCTTACAGTCATCCTGATTGAGTCTACTAATGAGATCACTTATGGCCTTCCCATCATGATCACCCTGATGGTGAGTACATCCCTTCCAGTGCGCTCAGCTCATCCCCTATTTCACCTGACAGGCCTGTTTTGATGTCTCTGCTTTGTGTTTCAGGTGGCCAAATGGACAGGGGACTTTTTCAATAAGGGCATTTATGATATCCATGTGGGCCTGCGAGGTGTGCCACTTCTGGAGTGGGAGACAGAGGTAGAAATGGACAAGTAAGTCCCTGATTTCTCTCATGTCCTCACACTAGAATTTTCCAAGACCCTAGAGAACATTCATACTGGGCAAGAAACCATAGCTCACATTGCTCAGACTGGAAGAAGGAAGCACATATGCCCCCAGCTTGTTTGGGAACATTGAGGCAGGACAGCACCAGGTGGGATGCTCAAGGCTGAGGAAGGCAAGACTGCTTCACCATCATTGGAATCCTATAGCATCCTGGCTAAGAAAGAAGGGAGGTCTTTGGAACAAGATTGTGACATGATTGGATGTTCACACTGAGCCCTGGCAATGACACCAACCCATTCCTCATGTACCCAACCAGTGTCTCAGCAGTGACAATAGCCTGAGAGCCTCCTGTTGTTTCACAGGTGTTTTGGCCTCCTGTCTGGGCATCAGTCAAGGCTTATGGGTTAATGCAGGTAGAAGGCTTTTTCTGTGGTGGCCACAAAGCAAACACTTTCAGCTTTTTGAGTCTGTTACAGCCCCTCAGTCTACCATTATAGCAGGAAAACAGCCATAGAAAGTGTAGATGAGTGAGCAGGACTGGATTTGATCTGTGAGCTATGGTTTGCTGTCCTTAGCAGTTTCCTTTTCGCTGCTGGAGCAGAACACCTGACCAGAAACAGCTTATGAAGAAAAGGGTTTATTTCAGCTTGCAGGTTGTTTTCTTAACTTTTATTTATGTGCATAGGTGTGTGTGTGCATGCCAGGGTCTCATGCTACTGCAAAGGAATGCCATACATAAGCACCACTTTTTGCATCTGGCTTTACATGGGTGCCAGGGAATTGAATCTGGTCCAGCAGTATTTGTAAGCAAGCTCTGTTAACTGATGAGCCATCTGCCCAGCCCCAGCTTACAGTTTTGAGGGGACATTTGATCATGACAAGGCAAGCATGACAAGAGCAGACAGCCAGGGGGTGTCACATCTCCTTAGCAGTTCAAAGAAAGTAGTCTGAGTACTGGGGTTTGGGGTTGGGCTATATCACCCCAAAGCCCACCCCCAGTGACACTCCTCCTCCAGCAAGGCTCCACTTCCCAAAGGCCTCACAACTTTCCCAAATTACCACCAGCTGGGGATCCAAGTATTCCAAACACCATGAGCCTCTGGGGGACATTTCATTCAAACCACTGCACCATCCCTATCTAAACAAGGACCCAAAGATTGATCTTCAGCTTTTGGGATAATTAACAATTACTGATGATACATAGTATGCCAACCTCTGAGGAAGCTAGTGGAGAGGGGACAGTAGACAAAGCTAAAGGGTAAGAGCAAAGGTTCTCAGCATAAGGTGGGAACATTGTAGCAAGTCTAGGGAGTAGCATGTGTGAAGGCAGTGGGAGAGGAACTGCTGGGGATGCTTCAGGAGACAGATCCAGGTTGTCCATGCAGCGATGGAGATGCAGCACCCCTGCCCCATCACAGTTTGTCCTCAGGGCAGTGAGCTCTCTCAGAATGGATGGTTTCCTCTTCAGGCTGAGAGCCAGTGACATCATGGAGCCCAACCTGACCTACGTCTACCCCCACACCCGCATCCAGTCTCTGGTCAGCATCCTACGCACCACTGTCCACCATGCCTTCCCAGTGGTCACAGAGAACCGGGGCAATGAGAAGGAGTTCATGAAGGGCAATCAGCTCATCAGCAACAACATCAAGTTCAAGGTAAAAAAAAAATGTCCTGAAAGCAGAGGCCAGTGGCTCCCTGTCTAGTGCCATGTTCTGAGCTGGGGTGTATTTGGTTGGCTCTGGGGAAAACATGCCCTGACGTCATTATTTCATATCTGGTTGCAGGAAGCAGGTGGACAGGTCTTTTAGAGTCAGCAGATTTCTTCTTCTTTTTTTTTTTTTTTTCAGAATTCTTTACCTTTAATCACTTGCTGTGTGTAAGCATCAGGAAAGGTTCTAGGGTTGCCAACAGAAATGGTCTCTGGCCAACTTAAAAACAGTGGGAAGTTCAGGCAAAAGCATCACTGTGAGTTGGAGCCCAGCCTGGACTGCACAGCAGGACCTCGTCTTAAGTTGACTGGGAGCTTCAGGAGTGGCAAGACACTGCAGAGCTGGGCCTGGAGCTCAGCATACAGGTGCTAGGCCTCACAACCCCCATGGGGCCCCAGGATGAATAGGCCCTGGCTGCTCTCTGTCCTCTCTGGTTCCTAGCTTGAAGTCTAGGAGGATCAGTCCATTGTCTCCCCTGAGCTGCGTGCCCATCCCTTGGCTTTAGTGTCCTTGGGAGGGTCAGACTTTGACAATCCCACCAAGACAGGACAGGACATAAGGGAAGGATTGTTTTCCTCTGGAGAATTGAGGTGCACCTCCAAATGAAAGGAATAGGGATGCCAGGCCAGCAAAAACTATAAGGTTAAGGTGTATTAGACATTTTTGCATTCCTGTGACAAAATGTGGGACATAAAAATGTGATGGCTGGGCATGGTGGCACATACCTTTTATCCCAGAGACAGAGGTAAGAGGATCACCATAAATTAGAGGCCAGCCTGAGACTACATAGTGAGTTCCAGGTGAGCCTGGTCTAGAGCAATACCCTACCTAGAACTGTCCCTCCCCAAAAAAGTGACATAGACACCTTAAAGGAGGAAGGATTTATTTCAGTCCAGGTTTCAGATTCACTTGTCCATCATGGCAGAGAGAGGCAAAGAGATGGTGGAGAGGAAGCAGAGCAAAGGTTGTAAGAAGAGGGCAAGGCAAGATATAGCCTCCAAGAACACATCCCCAACCCTGGGACCTCTTCCAGTTATGCCCCACCTCCTACTTTTCACCATCTCTCAATAATCATATTATCATATTATGAATCCATCAAGGATTAGTCCTCAGGATCTAATCTAATCTCTGGAAACATCCCCACAGACACACCCAGAGCTGTGCTTCACTCATCCATCAGATTGATGTCCAGATTAACCAGCATAGGGGCTCAGTAGTAGAGCTCTGACCTAACACATGTGAGGTTTCAGGTTCACTAGCACTACAGAAGCTGTGAATTCAAGGTCAGCCTGGGACTACAGAGGGAGTTCCAAGTGAGACAATGCCTTAAAAAAAATCATGAAAAAACACAGGGCACATCTTTAATCTCAGCACTGGGGAGGCAGAGGTAGGAGGATCACTGTGAGTAAGTTTAAGACTATCCTGAGACTACCTAGTAAATTCTAGGTCAGCCTGGGCTAGAACAAGAGCCTACCTTAAAAAAACAAAACAAACAAATCTCACAGGTTCTATAACCAAGTTCAGGAACTCTGACTGGCCCCCTGCAAGTGGCTAGCAGTTCTCCGGTGTCATGGCCAGCATAGCCACCTGCAGTCTTCCTGTAGCAGCCTGTCATCATCCTCACTCTGTCCACAGAAATCCAGCATCCTCACTCGGGCTGGCGAGCAGCGGAAACGTAGCCAGTCCATGAAGTCCTACCCGTCCAGTGAGCTGCGCAACGTGTGTGACGAGCACGTGGCCTCTGAGGAGCCAGCTGAGAAGGAGGACCTGCTGCAGCAGATGCTGGAGAGGAGGTGAGGGCCCCAGGCCAGCTGCCTGCAGCCTCCACACAGGCCACCCTGTATGCAGCGGGTGGTAGGTAGTCCCCACACTTGCTGGGAATTAGAGGGGCATTGGAACCCAGGGGAGAAGCCACCTTGCTGAGGGTATATACTATGCAGCATCTGGTTTTTGTGTAACAGATACACTCCCTACCCCAACCTATACCCTGATCAGTCCCCGAGTGAAGATTGGACCATGGAGGAGCGCTTCCGCCCGCTGACCTTCCACGGCCTCATCCTTCGCTCCCAGCTTGTCACCCTGCTTGTCCGTGGAGTTTGTTATTCTGAAAGTCAGTCCGTAAGTCTCCTTGGCCTGGAGTGCTGGAAGGCAGGAGGGTGGTAGGAGTGAGAGGTGTTTGTGTGTCCATGGGCTGTTGGCAGTCATCACACACAGCTGTGATGTGAGAGAGTGGAGAACAAGTTCTCTCCAGTCATTCTTTGCTTGGCCTCTGCCTCTCTTGTCTCGTATTATGCAAGTGGCCTGTGGGCTTTCATTAATACTGTGGATGTTCATTTTTTGAGACAGGATCTCAGTGTAGCGTAGGCTGGCCTTGAACTTGCTATGTGGTCAAAGATTGCCTTGAACTCCTGATATACCTCCCAATTCTGGGATTATTTTAATTTCTGGTATTAGTGGATTTTCTAAGTGTAAAAGAAGTCCCCTTCTTCCTTCCAGACCCACTGTGGTACTCTCTTTTTAAAAGCATGTGGGTTTTTTTTTTTTTCTGTCCCTGTGGCACCCAAGACAACACAACAGGAACCTGAATAAGTCACCCCAAGACCTGGTTACCAGAGTGGCTCCTGGGTGGGGTCCTGAGTCCCTCTGGTCTGACAGGCCTGCAGAAAGCAGTTATCCTGACAGAGGACAGAAAGGACCCCAGGTAGAGTAGGGGTGAAGGGACCAGCCTGACTGGAGGAGGCAAAGGTTGGTATGTAGTCCAGGGGCAGGAAAGTTGGCAGGATAACATGAGCCTGGTCTGTCCCAGCCTGGTAAATGCCAGGATTTGGGCCTGCCTGTATGTGGTGGGCCATTGCAGTGGGGCCGTCTGTGAGCCAGGTAGGGGTTCCCGAGTTGATTAGGGAAGCAGGATCCCACTTAGGGAGAACCGTGGCCAGTGCATGCGGCTGCTGTGCTCACCTGGTGAGCCTATGCACTAGCCCACCTGCCTTGTGACAGCAGTGGTGAGAACTGGGGGACAGTTCAGGAGCCAGAATGGAGAGATAGTGACAGTGCTCTTGTGATTCTATCCTGTGGCTACTGTGTCAAACTGCCACCAAGCTGGTGGCTTGAAGTAAGGTCCTTCATAGTTCAAGGCCAGAAGTATAGAATGCAAGGCCAGAGGGGCCAGGCGCTTTCTGAAGGTGCTAGGATCCCTCCTAGTCTCTTCCTAGTCGCTCATGGCTGAAGCACCCAGAGTTGCTTGCAGATATCAGTGCCCCTGTTGTCACATCCCCCACCCCTCTGTATCCACTCCTCACTTTGTAAGGACACTTTGCGTACCCAGTATGACCTCATCTTAACTTGAGTAAACCTACAGAAACCCTACTTCTAGTAAGGGCACTACATAACTTCATAGGTAGTAGGGCTTTCAACTTGGTCATGACTTTTTTTTTTAAATATATTTTTTATTTATTAATTTTCAAGCAGAGAGAGAGAGAGAGAGAGAGAGAGAGAGAGAGAGAGAGAAAGAGAGAGAGAGAGAGAGTACACCAGGGCCACCACCTTGTGGATCCTGGCTTATGTGGGTACTGGGGAATTGAACCCGGGGCCTTAGGCACTGGAGGCAAGTGCCTTAACCGCTGAGCCATCCCAGTCATGTCTTTTTTTAATATCTTTGTGCGTTCATGTGTATCTGATATATCCAGATGTGTGCAGGTGTGCACATGCCATGGTGTCAGATCCATCTTGTCCCCGCCTTCCACCTTGTTTGAAGCATGGTCTCTTGTTTACTGCTGTGTATACATCACGTTAGCTGGCCTGCAAGATTCTAGGATTGTCCTATCTGCTTCTCTCAAGAGATTGTCTTCTCTTGCTGTAGGAGGGCTGGGATTACAGATGTATGCTACCACATCCAGCATTTATTTGGGCTCTGGGGATCTGAACTCAGATTCTTTTTTCTTTTTTAAATATTAAATTAACTTATTTGAGAGAGAGTGAGAGAAAGAGGCAAAAAGGGAGAGAGAATGGGCATGCTAGGGCCTCCAGCCACTGCATCTGGCTTGACATGGACACTGGGGAATAGAACTCACATCCTTCTGCTTTGCAGGCAAACACCTTAACCACTGAGCCATCTCTCCAGCCCCTAAACTCAGATTCTTGTGCTTACATGGCAAGCACTTGAATCTTTTGGGGGACACATTCCCCATTAACATTTTTCTTACTTGGGATAACTCATTTTTGGATCAGGCATCTTCCTCCTGTGCACGTGCTGCAGCCTCCTCCTCTCTATCACCTCCCTCTGGGCAGGTGCCTAGCTGATAGATGGGCATAAAGGGGAGGGAAGGGGGCTCTACTGCTGCTTGAGGCAAGGTCCCTGTCTCGGTTGGAATTGTAGAGTGCCAGCCAGCCACGCCTTTCTTACGCTGAGATGGCTGAGGACTACCCACGATACCCTGACATACACGACCTGGACCTCACACTGCTCAATCCTCGGATGATTGTGGTAAGGAGTACTGCCCCTGGGGGCTGCCATGTGCTGTGCCCTGCCGTGTCCCACCCAGGCTGAGTGACTCTTTCTCTCTTCTGTAGGACGTTACCCCGTATATGAACCCTTCACCATTCACCGTCTCCCCCAACACCCATGTTTCCCAAGTTTTCAACCTGTTCAGAACCATGGGCCTGCGCCACTTGCCTGTGGTGAATGCAGTAGGAGAGGTGAGTGTCCCGTGTGCCAGCAGGTGGCGCTCTTGTGATGTCTTCACTCCTGGTCTGTGGTCCTCAGCTCCTGCCTATTACTGGAAGTCCTAGCATTAAATGAGAGAATTTCAGCCAAAATACTTGGGAGAGTTTTAAAAGATACCACACCCAGTAATTATTGTGCCAAGATTTCCAATTATTTTCAGAACTTCATCTTTTCAACTACAAATTAGTATTTTATTGTAACAAAATAAGAAAATACCAGGTAAACAAAAACTCCATGGGCTGGAGAGATGGCTCAGCGGTTAAGGCACTTGCCTCCAGTGCCTAAGGCCCCGGGTTCAATTCCCCAGTACCCACATAAGCCAGATGGGCCACAAGATGGTGGCCCTGGTTCTCTCTCTCTCTCTCTCTCTCTCTCTCTCTCTCTCTCTCTCTGCTTGAAAATTAATAAATAAAATATTAAAAAAAAAAAAAAAACTCCAGGCCTCATCCCTGCCCTGCTGAGGTCACACATGTTTTTCTACACACTCAGATATGATTAATATTTCCAGGGTGTGTGTGTGTTTTGTTTGTTTGAGGCAGAGTCTCACTCTAGTATATGCTGACCTGAAACTCACTTTGTAGCCCAGGCTGGCCTCAAATTCATGGCAATCCTCCTACGTTAGCCTTCTGAGTGCTAGAATTAAAAGTGTATGCCACCATACCTGGCCTTATATTTTCTTGGCTGTCCAGTCTCTTCCCTTGACCTCTTTGTTGGACATTTAATTTCAGTTCCCTTTGAAGGTTTTCAGGGCACATCACAACATAGTCACTTAGAAAGGTGCCTCTTTAAAGGCACAGGATCTGTCTTGGCCTGGCACAGGCTGCTTTTCTATCTCCCTCTCTTCCCTGCCTCCTTTCTTCCTTCCCTCCTGGCACAGTACTCCCTATGTAGCCTAGGCTGGCCTTGAACTTCCCTCCTGGCACCATACTCCCTATATAGCCCAGGCTGGCCTTGAACATGAGGCAGTCCTGTTGCCCCAGCCTCCTAAGTGCTGGAAGTACAGGCATGTGCCACCATGTATTATCATGCTCTGAATGTGCCCTGTACAAGGACGTGCCAGGCCTGAGGGTGCAGCTCAGTGTTAGAGCATGTATTTATCATTCATTTACTTATAAATAAACAAGTATACATAAAACCAGTTCATTTGGGCATAGTGGCTCACACATGGAATCCAAGCACACAGGAAGCCTGGGCTTCTTGTCAAGGAGCATGTTAGGAGAAGGCAGGGGGCTCCTTTGGGGATGTGTTTCCCCACCAGTCAGCATCCCCTCCTGGCTCCCTGCTTCACCTGGTTCAGTGTTAGCTGGCACAGCTGAAGTCCTTTTTGTAGGTAATTTGTCCCCTGGCCTCTGGCTTATGAGCCCTAATTCTTCTCTAGGGTCAGGAAACCAGTGAAATGAGCACCCCACTCCTGTTATGTATATCCTTGCCCTATCCTTTCCCCCCTCTTTTTTTGCAAGCTGAGAATGAAAAAAAGAGAGGGTAGTGGCCTGTCACTGCAGATGAACTCCAGATGCACACACCAACTTGGACAAGTATCAGGCTTTATGTGGGTACAGGGGACTTGATCCTGGGCCTCCAGGCTTTCTAAGCAAGTGCCTTTAACTGCTGAGCCATCTCTCCATCCCCCAATTCTGTTTTTTTTTTTTTTTTTTTTTTCCACATTCTGTTACATGCTGACAGAGATTAGCTTTGTTTTACACATGGTCCTTGCCAGGTGGTTTCACTGTGCAAGTGACTTGGGTCTTTTCTTCTTGCCTAGATCGTGGGGATCATTACACGGCACAACCTGACGTTTGAGTTCCTGCAGGCCCGGCTTCGGCAGCACTACCAGACCCTCTGATGGCCCAGCAGCCTCCTGCCGCTCCTGGAGCTGCCCCGGCAGGTGGCTCACTTACTTGCTGGCCCCCACGGCTGGCACAAAGGCTCAGTCACCTAGTCAGTCAGAAAGCCTGGAGTCATGGAATATTTGGCTGGTCAGAGGGCCCAGGGCAGGAGTGGTATTGAACCAAAAATTGTGGTTTTGCTAACTTCCTGTTTCTTGCTCCCAAGCCCCTGCTACCCAATATTGTCACAGGCCCCTCAAAGAGCCAGGGCCAGAGGTGAAGTCAGGCTGGGTACCTGGCGGACACTTGGCACAGTTTTCTGCCCCACTATTGCTTTCCTGAGGAGCCTGATTGTTGCCATCACTATTCTGGGAGGGGCTTGGGCCAAGGCAACACTGGGATGCCATTCACAAATCAGATCATTGCTAAGTTCCAAATTGGGCACCATGTTCGGGAGGCTTCTAGTGGGCCCTTTTCTTTGTAGTGCTAGGGAGTGAGCCCAGGACCTCACATACACACACTCTCAGCAGCTCTCTGGTTTATCCCCTCTAGCTCCCAGGAGCAAATGCGTGCTCTCTGTCTCCCCGTAGCTTGGCTCTCCTGGAATCATCACTGCCCAGGAGCACAGAGCATTGACATCCCACCAACAGCCATTAGAAGGTCACAGAGACAACTCCCTTGACTTTTTTTTAGAGTCTCCATGTGTGATTTAACCCTGGTCTCCAGGAGTACATTCTCCCTGTCCATTCCTGGTCCTCTCCCTCTACTACTTTCGAGACTTTCTAAGGTTTCATCTCTGTCTTCCTAGTGGGCAGTCACAGCTTAGTCATAGCCTCATTCCCAGAATTAACCAAAAGTGGGGAACCCCTAGACAAAACCACTTCTCTGAGCCCCAGGGATCGAGACCTCTGTCATTTGTCAAGGCTGCCCTGAGCCAGGCCACTAACGGGTACATGTTAAGAGAAAGCAGGCGCGTCTCTCAAGGAGGTTTCTCTCCTGCACACTTACCTTACACCCCGCCTGCTCCCCACTCAACCTTCCTACTGAGGGATCAGAGCCTCCCACAGAGGCTGTGGGGCTGATCATTCATGGCTCCATTCTCTCCTGGCTGCTGGTCCCCTAAGTAGGCACCACAGTGAACATCTGGGTGAGGGCTTTCGTACTCCCTGCTCTCCAGCCTAGTGTCCCTGTGGCAGCTGTTCTTTGGGATGCAAGCTGGAGTTCATTTGCATCCAGTGTTTTTCAAACCATGGAAAGAGGTAGAGGGCATGGGTGCCTTGGTATGAGGTATTCCTGTCTGGGCTGGGCAGGGTTTGTGTTCAGACTACTCTGGTGATGGGGGGTGGAGGATGCACCTGACCTGTGAATGAGTGATCCTTACAACAATGAGTTTGGAAAATCATAATCCTTCGAGATGGGGTCATGTTCAACCAACTACCACTTCATTCCATGGCAGTGTTTGGAGCCTGCCACGTCGTCTTTTTCTCAAGAAGGCAACAAGTTGTCCAAGTCAGGAGAAAGGTATGCCACCTGCCACAGACATTGCATCCCTGTTTTCCACCCTCGAGGGTGGGTAGGGCTGGAGCCCTGCAGAGGACCTTAGCCTCTAGGTGACAGGTCCCCAGTGACCTTTGGTGACTGATTGGGATTTGTCCTCCTGTGCCTGTAAACTCTCCTTGTCAGTCACCATCAGTGTAGTGCAGAATAGACACAGAATGCCGATGCCCTCACCAGGACCCGAGCCCAGGTCCCTCTAGGACACATGCCTATACCTGTCCTTTCCAGAAAAGCCCAAAGACAGTTTCTCCACTCGTGACCAGTAACTGTAGCCCCCTACCCCCCACCACCACCCTTTGCTGTTGATTGGAAGCTAGAGGCTCAGCATCTCACCTGCTACCAGCTCTGTGGCCCCCAGTGCCTCGCACCTCTGCCAGCACAAATCTATGGACGGTGTCTGGGGTTGGTCAAAATGGTTTCCTGTGTTTCTTCTCCAGCTTGGCATTTTGTGGCTTACTGGACAAGGTGATCGGGGAGTGAGGCAAACAGGCAGGTCCCCAGTCCTGCTGATGGAATTGTACACTTGTAACTTTGTTTAACAGTTCCAGCTGGGATTGACATTTACTTGGCCTTGACCCAGCAACCATGTGACTGTCCTGATGCAGAATTGCACACTAACAACCCTGGTAACACCAAGGCTTCCAGAAAGGCCAGCTTGACCTCCTTGGCCGGGCTGTGTTGACATGCAGTATTGCCCCTCAGCTCCTGTGGACCTCTGTCCTTTCCACAGCCACAGCTTCCGTCTTTCCTTTTGCACTGTTTATTCAGTAACATTAGCTAATTCTACTGTGTATATAGCGGTATTTTTTTTATTTGTAAATTCTATTTTTATTTGAACTTTGGAAGTTGGAAGATCTCACGGTAACCCTGACATGTCGGAATAAAATGTCTCACCTGTCTCCTTTAGCCTGGTCTCCATGTGCTCATTTCTCTCAGGGTACCTGTTTCACTCCTTTCAAGCACGTGCCTTTGACTGCTGAGCCATCTCCCCAGCCCTTGACTCCTTTTTATTTTTTTCAACTTAAGAACACTGCTAGAGGTAGTGTTTTTATTTATTTATTTTTCTTATTTTTGAAACTGGATCTCATGTATCTTTGGCTGGCCTCAAACTTGCTAAGGAGCTAAAGATGAAGACCTTGAACTCTCCATCTTCCTGCCTCTACCTCCAAAGTGCTGAAATTACAGCGGTCTGGTGGCCTCACAGCTTCTCTCTTTGCCCGAAGGCCTGTTTGTTCCAGGTTCCTAACCTGTGTCCTCTACCACCTTTGTAAAAAGGAACACGCCTGCTACCTTGTTCTTCCTCTTGTCCAATGAGCACTGGTTCATCTGGTTTACCAATCTGTTCCTCCTGCAGAATGTCCCCCTTCCTGTTGTCTGCTGCTTTTGAGAGCAAGTCAGGGTCCCTTTAGGTTTCTCGCTGGTCATTGAAGGACTTGCTCTCCAGCAGACTCCTGACATCTAGCTAGAAGAGACAACGTCGATGCTGGACCTGTAGATGTAGAGACTGCATGGCTGGCTTCCACCCCTGCCCTTACTCTTCATTCCCTTGCTTTCTATTTTGCAGGAAATGGGACTTTCTGGTCTCTGCTTCTTGGCTTCTGTTTTATGATCTGCATTACCATATAGTAATTAGCATTATTGATATATTGGCTGGGGCTGGGAGGTCACTCACTGGCTAAAGGCACTTGTTTACAAAGCCTTTGGCCAGGGTTCAATTCCCTAGTACCCATGTAAAGCCAGATGGCGCGTGTGTCTGGAGTTTGTAGTGGCAAGAGGCTCTGGCATGCCCATTCTCTCTCCCTCTCATAATAATTTAATATATTGGCATATATTAATTATACATAATGAGTTCCATTATGACATTTTCATACATATATTCAAGGTATTTTATCCTATTCAGACCCCCTCATTACCCTCTCGTCTCCCTTTCTAGCCCCCCCTTCTACTTCCATGTGTTTTGGTTTTGTGAGGTAAGGTCTCACTGTAGCCAAGGCTGACCTGGAACTCACTCTATATAGCCCAGGCTGGCTTTGAACTCATGATGATCCTCTTCAGCCTTCCCAGTGCTGGGATTAAAGGTGCGCACCACCATGCCTGGCTTCCCCTTTTTCTTATTTTTTAAAATATTTTTATTTTTCAAGGAGAGTCAGAGAGAAAGAGAGAGAGAGGATGATGGTGATGGTGATGCATCTGGCTTTGTGTGTACTGGGGAATCAAACCGGGTCTTTCGGCTTTGTGGGCAAGCACCTTAACCACTGAGCCATCTCTCCAAACCTTTTTCTTATTTTTTTTAATATTATTTATTTGCAAGGAGAAAGAAGAGACAATGGGTGTACCATGGCCTCTTGCCACTTCAAATGAACTCAGATGCATGCACCACTTTATGTATCTGGCTTTATGTGGGTGTGGGGAGCCGTTATCGTGCCATAAACTGTGTCAACATTTGTTTTGAAGGTCTCTGTTCTTCCTCTTACTAACCAATGCTAAGTCCCCATTTTCGCTGCCAAAAATTCTCCACCTGCAGGCTTCCTCCTAGAGATCACATGACCCTTGCTGTGGCCAGGCTACCTAGCAACCTGGTTATGCTAATTCCTAGTAACCATCCATGCTTCTCCCTGTGAAAAAGTTACTTAAGTGCTGCTTGCCTGGGAAATAAATGAGTTTGATCAGAATATCGTCTTACTCCATTCTCTCGCATCTCTTGTCCCCTCATTCTCACCCCTTCTCTAGGCCCCACGTTGACCAACCCGCGGGCAGGTACTGTGGAATTGAACCTGGGCTGTTGGGCTTTGCAAGTAACTGCCTTTAACCACTGAGCCCCATCTCTCTCTTCTTAATGACCCAATGACTTTCATTAGGGTTGTTTGCAGGAGCATGGGTACCTTGCCAGTGGCTATACCACTGAAAAAAATGTTTCTCTCCTTCCCCCATTGATCATTGTGTATAGATCCTTGGGGGCATGGGGAATGGGGCCTTGTCAGTGCTTCCACCCCATGTTAAGATGTCCATGGACCCAGTCTTGTGCAGATCTTACACAGGCAATCACAGCTGCTGTGAGATCATGCTGGGAAGTCAGCATTTCACACCACTTTCCTTTGGCATAGATAGATAGATAGATAGATAGATAGATAGATAGATAGATAGATAGATAGATAGATAGATAGATAGATAGATAGATAGATAGATGATAGATAGATATGATAGATGATAGATAGATATAGATGATAGATTAGATAGATAGAGATGATAGATAGATATAGATGATAGATTAGATAGATAGATGATAGCTAGCTAGATAGATACATAGATACATACATAGATAGATAGATGATAGATAGATAGATAGATATTATTTTATTTTATTTTTGCCCCTTCCAAAAATGTTCCCTGAGCCTTGATGGGGTGGGTGATATAGATGTCCCATTTAGTGCTGAACTTTCAACAGTCACTTATTCTCAGCACTTTGGCCAATTATGAGTCTGGACAAAGCTTTCTGCCTCCTGTTTTGAAGTCCAAATGAGCATATTGATTGGATGTGGTTAGCGTTTTCTCCCCACCTCCAGCTGTTTCCTCTGCCTTACTCAAGGACACCCTAACTACTTGGTTTCCTCTTCTCCCCATTTCTGTACAACTTGGCCAGTGATTCTGCAGTTTTGGCTGAAGGAGTGCTGAAGGGTGTGTCTTCCAAGGGCCCATGGTCTAGGTACACAGGCATGCAGGCACAGCAAGTCGTGTAGTTAAAAAAGATGTTGTGGGGAGCTGGAGAGATGGCTCAGCAGTTAAGGTGCTTGCCTGCAAAAGATAAGGACCAGGGTTCAATTCCCCAGTGCCCACATACAGCCAGATGTACAAGGTGGTGCATGTGTCGAGTTTGCAGTGGCTAGAGGCCCCTTTCTATCTGTTCTTTTTCTCTCAGATAGAATACATTTTTAAAAAAGGTGTCAGGGGTTGGGGATTTAGCTCAGTGGCAAAGCACTTGCCTTGCGAGTGAAAGTTCCCCAGTGCTGCAGGAGGGAAGGGGGTGGTGCCATGAAGAAGCTCATTTTTTACTGGACACGAGGAGGCTAAGAAGCAGTGTTTGTAGTGAACTTGAGTAGGATGTCCTCAAGAGGACCTGGTCATGGGCATTTCAAGTGGACGGACCAGCCAAAATGAGCGCTCAGCAAAGTGAGTCTACAGATGAAGAGGGTGTCGGGCAGTAGGGTGCAGCAGAGGGGGTCAGGTGGAAACAGTGGTGTGCCCCTCCCTGTTTAAGGGGAGCTTGATGAGCTCTCTGCTTAGGACAAAATTCTTGTTTGGAAGCAGATATGAAAATACTGCATCTTGGGGCTGGAGAGATGGCTCAGAAGTTAAAGGTGCTTGCTCGCAAAGCCTGACACCCTGGGTTTGAGTCCCCCCAGTACCCACATAAAGCCAAAGGCACAAAGTGGCTTATGCATCTGGAGTTTGTTTACAGTGGCAGGAAGCCCTAGTGCACCCATACTTAGTGTTTTTCTCTCTGTCTCACAAATAAAATGAATAAAAAAATTTTAAATATCGCATCTCCCCAGGGGCTCTCACTTCAGTATAATGTGCAATATAAGGTGCAACTTCAGGCACCTTAGTCCCAAGTTAGGGAGGCCCATACTAGCTTTCAAATGCTCTTGGCTCCATGGGTTCAATCCCCAGTGCTGCTGGCTGAGTGGTGTGTGTGTGTGTGTGTTCATTCACAAATTACTTGAACTTATCTGCATAGAAACCTTTATTTCACCCAGCTATGAAATTCGACCTCTGATGACTTTGTCCAAAATAAAATATAGCCCAGCGTGGTGGAGCATGCCTTTAATCCCAGCACTTGGGAGGCAGAGGTAGGAGTATTGCCATGAGTTCAAGGCCACCCTGAGACTACATAGTGAATTCCAGGTCAGCCTGGGCTAGAGTGAGACCCTACCTTGAAAAACAGAAAAAAATTATATATATATTTTAGCCATAGCAGGTGGCTTGCAAATGTGACAGGAAATCTAGGTAGGTTCCTTGTTTTCTAAATGTGCCTAAAAAGCATGAAGCCTGAACCTAAAACCTGTTGGGAGTACAAAACATTGTCTGTTGGGCACACACTCTATAAACTTCATAAACAGGGAAAAGTCTAGAAGTTTGTCAATTTCCTTTTCATACATGTGAGCAAATCTGGATTAAAAAATAAAACAAATAAGTCTCTGTAGCCTTTGTCAGGTTCTGAGGCTGGAGTCGCCGACAGAGAAATTGAGAGTTTCTGCCCTCAGCGAGAAAAGGGGAGAACAGAGATGTGACAGGAAGAGAGGAAGGGGTTCTTTTCTCTGATCAAGAGGAAAATGTCAGCGAACTTGGGCTAGAAATGAAAGCACACCAACTCAGATCTTTGGTTTCTGTCCATGGTACTGAAGTTTATTTAATTTTTTTTTTTTCCAACTGCTTTCAGTAAAGGGCGGGGAACTACCATAATGCACGGGGTGAGAGAGAGGTGGGAAGCCATGCTTAACACGTAGCGACATCGAGCATAGACTGTGATAGAGGAAGGCAGGAAGCTGCATCTCCTGCTCGCTATGGTGTTTCCCCACACCTGCACGCAATGAGATGAGGTCGAGCTGTGTGAGGCAGGGTCCCTCGGGCCTGGACACCTTTTCTTCCTCAGCTGTTATCTTCGGTACTACAAAGAGAAAAACATATTTGCCTTGGTGACCTGGCTGTACTGTGCAAAACCTCTCAGCCTGACCGATAACCAGCTACTTCCCACCACGTTCCAGCCTGATGACCCTCTGAGTTTCATAAACCGGTAAACAAGTTACTCATAAGGAAACTAATAAGGACAATCCTGGTCAATATCATTTCTAAGATCCTGGTCAGGATCTTGGAATTGTGGGAAGGACACAAACTGTTAGTCAGCAGAGCAAAGATGACTTCACCCTGTGAATATTTTAAATTTTCCAGCGCTAGTGGTTATTTATCCATACCTATCTACGTGGAGAGATAAAGGTGGATTTTTTTTTCGGGTCAGGCTACAGCAGATGATGGCATTGTCCTAAGACTTGTAAGACACCCACCAAGGTGGGACAGAACTCTTGGAAGTGATAAGCATCTACATCGGTCATTCCAAAGGTATTCCCTGGTAGAATTCTTTGGAAAGGTTAGAACTTCAACAATGCCACGGTTTTCTTCCTCCCCACCCCATGCCCGTCCCTGGCTCCTCTTACCCGGAAGCTGTTGCAGCCCAGTCCACTCTGGGCTCCAATCCTGTCAATTCTTCCCCCGAAGCAGCTAGATCTCCGGAGACTTCGAGGGGCGGTGAGCAGCGCCCTCAGCTTGCTTTTCAGGAGGGCAGATCTATCGGAGGGCTCCCAGGGGCCCCGTCCAAGGACACCTCCATCTCTCTGGGGTGGATTCACCTCCCCAGTCCAGGATGGCTCCTCAGGGAGGGAGCTCAGAGCTGCCCCCGCTTCATCCGCCTGCTCATTTAAGACCTGAGGGGGCACAGCTTCGTCTTCTAATGGTATCTTCTCCTCCAAGCGGTCCAGCAAATTCTTTACAAAAGGAAAATAAAAGACAAGGGAGGTCTCGTTGACTTGAAGGAATTGGAGATTGGAATGGGCCCGGTTCCAGAAAGACCCTTGACCTGGTCTGTGCCCTCCCCACCCTCTTGGCCCTACCTTGAAGTCCATCAGGTCTGCATTGGATATGGTATTGTACAGCGGGTTCGCTCCAGCATGGCCTGGAAGCCAGAGGGCCAGGAGGAAGAGGAGGCTCACGGTGATGGCAGAGAAGGAGCCCATGCTGGTGGAGGTCAGGTGCGATCTAGTGTGTCTGCTGTCTCTTCTCACTTCTCTCGGATTTCCCTCTCTCAGCCTTTGTCCGTCACTGTCTCCAGCTGCTCAGCGCCTCCTGTTTTTATAGCCCCCCAGCTCTCTGAGAGCACGGGAGGCCTGGAACCCTCCCCATTCTGTCACTTGCAGCGATAAAACAGAAGAGAGAGGAGCCAACAGAAGATGCCCTTTTAAAGTTATCAATTCGGCAGAGCTTGTCACAGCTCTTCCGCCTTGAGCAGCCCCGGCTGCCCCCCAGACCCTCAGCTGCAAGAGCCCCATGAGCGTCCCACTTCAAAGGTGTGAGAAGAGCAAAAAAGAGTCCTTGGTTATCTTCCCGCCGCCGTGCCTCAGGATTCTTTCTCCTTGGCAACGGACCCACGCGGGGAAGCAGAGGGTGACGGTTGGCCGGTGCCCAGCTTCTCCCGTTTGCAGCTCAGCTGTCACGGGCTCCAAATAAGGGCGGCAGAGAAGGAAATGACAAGCAGCTGGGAGGGCGGCCAGAGGGGGAGTGCAGATGCTGGGGCTGGCTTCACACCTGATTCATCAGCCTCGAGGGTGGACCTCTGGCCTCAGACAGCCTGTCCTCATCTTTGGATGTCCCTGCCAGCAGTCAGGTGAAAGGGAGGCATTTTTTAGAGTATGAAGTCAGCCAGGAAGCCAACATGATGAAGGCCCCCAAGAATTCAGCTGCTAAGTATAAACACCAAGGAAAGTTAAATGAGCACCATCGCTTCCTCCAAAGCTCCTCCTCCTCCCCTCCATCCCTTCATGGTGAGGGGACAGACACAGCCACATTCATTGCTTGGCCTTGCTACTTATAGAAGCTCACTCTTTTTTTTTTAAGGTAGGGTCTCACTCTAGCCCAGGTTGACCTAGATAGAATTCACTGTGTAATCTCAAGCTGGCCTCAAACTCACATTGATCCTTCTATCCTTCTACCTCAGCCTCTGGAGTGCTGGGATTAAAGGCATGCACCACTATGTCAGGGAGAGAGAGAGAGAGAGGAGAGAGCACACCAGGGCCTCTGCAAACAAACTCCAGATGTATGCACCACTTTGTACATCTGTCTTTACATGGGTACTGGGGAACATTTATACTTATACAAACACAAGTGATTAGGCTTTGCAGGCAAGCACCTTAACTGCTGAACCATCTCTCCAGCCCCCTAGAAGCTCACTCTTTGTGTGAATTTATGAGGGCCCTACCCTTCCCAGGAGAGAGTCTGTGGCAAGCTGGCTGACAAAGAGAAAGAGGGAAGGAGCAATGGTGGTGTACATCGTTCCTAAAAATGCTCCCACCTGAGTCTTCTGAAACAAAGCAAGTGACTGAGCCAAGAAGGCCTCGATTACCCCTGGCACTGACAGGAGAGTGGATAGGCAGTGAGCTGTGGCTGCCCTTTATTTGCCAAGAGCCCGTCTCTGTGTTGGTATCTTCAATATCATATATGCTGGGGGAAATGCTACCGTTGAAGTGGCCAAGAACAGCTTCGAAACGAGCCTTATTTTACACATCTGTACAATGAGGAAAGTGTGAAAATCAGTCCTGCCCACCACTCAGGGCAGGTGTGGGCTCAGAGGAGCTGAGACCTTGGGAGCCCATCCCAGTGGGACATGCTGTGTGACCGCAAGGTGGTGACAATGATTTCCTGAACTAACCAAAGTGCCCAACATGCTGCTGAGAGCTATGTGTGCATGACTTCATTTCCACCCCACCCCAGCAGGTGGGCACTATTGTTCCCAGGTACTGAGGACAGAACAGAAAGTCCCTTACTCAAGGCAGAGGTAGGAGGATCGCCATGAGTTCAGTGCCACCCTGAGACTACATAGTGAATTCCAGGTCAGCCTGGACTAGAGCGAGACCTTACCTAGGAAAAAAAAAAAAAGAAAGAAAGAAAGAAAGAAAGAGGGCTGGAGAGATGGCTCAGCGGTTAAGGCACTTGCCTCCAGTGCCTAAAGCCCTGGGTTCAATTCCCCAGGACCCACATAAGCCAGACACACAAGGTGGTGGCCCTGGTGCTCTCTCTCTCTCTCTCTCTCTCTCTCTCTTTCTCTCTCTCTCTCTCTCTCTCTGTATCTCTGTGCTTGAAAATAAATAAATAAAATATTTTTAAAAAAAAGAAAGAAAGAAAGAAAGAAAGAAAGAAAGAAAGAAAGAAAGAAAGAAAGTCCCTTACTCAGGAGCCGGCCCCAGTCCTAACCCATTTCATATTCTGTGCCCTGTGGACGTGTTCCCCAACTTCACACCCCATGCTCCATCTCTCAAATGCCCCAGCAGCTCTCCACCTTCCCCGCCTGCAGCTCTAGCTATGTGCTTTCAGCTGCTCTCCTGTGTGTGTGTGTGTGTGTGTGTGTGTGTGTGTGTGTGTGTGTATACACATAATGCACATGGGCCACACATGCGTGTGCAGAGGTCAGAGAACTGAGGGGGTCCTTCTCTATTGCTCCGTGTAATTCTTTGAGATGGGTCTTTCCCTCAGCCTGGAGCCTCCTTGTTTAAAATTATTTATTCATTTACTTACTTACTTAGTTTTTCATAAGAGAGGCAGAGACAGGCAGACAAAAAGCAAGTGAGTATGGGTGTGCCAGGACCTCTTGCCACTGCAAATAAACTCCAGATGGATGCATGCATGCACACTTTATGCTTCTGGCTTTATGTGGGCACTGGAGAGTCAAACTGAGGCTGTCAGGTTTTGTAAGCAAGTGCCTTTAACCACTGAGCCATCTCTCCAGCCCAGGATCTTCCATTTTTGATCACTGAGCCCCAGAAATTCTCCAGTCTCTGCCTCCCCAAAGACTGCAGTTACTGACATGCATGGTCACACTCAGCTTTAAATTTTTTTAAAAAATATTTTATTTATTTATGTGAGAGGGAAAGAATGGGCACAGCAGGGCCTCTTGCTACTGCAAATAAACTCAAGATGCCTGTGTCTCTTTGTGCATCTGGCTTTATGAGGATGAGGAAATTAAACTTGGGCTGGCAGTCTTTGCAAGCAAGCGCCATTGACTACTGAGCCATCTCCCCAGCCCCTGACGCTCAGCTTTTTATGTGGGTTCTGGGGAGTCAAAGTCAGGTGGTCTGGGTCTTTCCAGGCCTTCATGCTTAAGTGGCAAGTACTCTCCCCAGCCTTGCTCTCTCCTCTCTGTTCCCCCCATCTCCAGGACCAGTGTGTTTCAGCTCCCTCCTGGAAAGCCCTGTAAAGAGATGCTGAATGACTATCTTCATCCTGGCCAGATGCATGTCCAGCTGTGCTGACCTTGGAGAAGACAGGAAAGCTGCCAGAGGCCACAAGAAGCATCTGTAGTGATAGAAATCTAAGAGAGAAGGAAAATGGGGCTCCCTTGAGAAAGCTTGGGGTGTGGGAAACTGATTTGTGTTGGCTACATTCAAGTTGAGATTGGTGGGATTCTAAGAAGGAGCTCTGGACCAAGACTCCATCACCTCCCGATGAGCCCCTGGAACACATTCACAGCTTAATTGCTCAGCTGCAGGGTATTATTAGCAGAGAGGATTCAGACAGCCAGTGACTCGGGCTGCTTGCTGTGTGCGTCACAGGCCTGTCTCCTGGAGATGGCCTTTGAGACAGGCAAAGACTTCCGGAAGGGTCATGGCAGGTGGCCGGAGCTGAAGCTGCTACTCTCTGTCCTGAACCTTGTCTGAAGTCCGTAGGTGGTCCTAGGAAAGTGGAAGTCCACCAGGGCTCCAGAAAGGGAATTTCAGGGTGTGCCCACCTCCTCTTGTTAAAATCAAAATTTCTTTTTTGGGGTGTGTTGTAGTGTGAATGGTGTATGTACATGTATGTGCAGATGTGTGCATACCATGCACATGTGCGGAGGCCAGAGGAGAACCTCAGGTGTCTCCCCTCCCCTCACACTCCATCACTCATCTGCTTTCCATTTTTACAAACCCAAGCAGTTCTCCTGTCTCTGCTCCCACAGGACTGGGGTTATATATATGAATAAACAAGCCCAGGTATTTCCATGGGTGCTGGAGAATCGAACTCAGACACTCTCAGATCTGCACACTTACATAGCAGGTGCTCTACCTGCCGAGCCATCTCCCCAGCCCCTCAATTTTTCTTTTCCAGAGTGGCTATGAGCGTCATTTGCTGAGTTTTTTCAATGAGCTAGGCATTCTACTGAGACAGGAACAAAAAAATTAAAGGTAATAAAAAGAACCAAGCATGGTGGCGCACACCTTTAATCCCAGCACTCCAGAGGCAGAGGTAGGAAGATTGCTGTGAGTTCGAGGCCAGCCTGAGACTGCATAGTGAATTCCAGGTCAGCCTAGGCTACAGCGAGACTCTACCTAGAAAAAAAACAACAAAAAATGATAATAAAATAAAAGTGAAAAAAAGGGCCAGCCATGGTGGTGCATGCCTTTAACCCCAACACTCAGAGACTGAGGTGGAAGGAAACCTCCTTATCAGCTCATCCCAGTGAAGCCTTGAATTTGAGCCTCAAATGGCAAACAGCTTGACACAAAGTTCCCTTCCATACCTGTGGCCCATGGAAATAACTGGGCTTGTTCATTCGCACTTGGCCGTGGAGGGGCTTAAATTTAGGAGGTGTTGAGAAGTCAGCCTTAGGATCCAGAAGAAAAGCTCTAGGCACAGAAAGCCTCCCCACCCCCGCTGGGAAGTCAGAGCCCCTCCATTGCCATCTCTGGGAAGGAGTCAGAATCCAGAATGTGATCTCTCCAGTTTCTCGTCTGGAGTTTGTATCCACAGTTCTCCCTGGTGACACTGGTTGAGAACATTGGCATCTCAGTAATGACACGTGTGCAGAACCAGCATTCAAACAACATGATGCTGTCAGGGTGGTGGCAGAGGACAGGAGCCTGGGAAGGTACAGCTGAGGCACATTGAGGGATGGCTATTTCTTGTTTTCCTTTTTCTCTTTCAGTATTATTTATTAGAGAGAGTGTGTGTGAGAGAGAGAGGAGTACCAGGGCTGCAAGTGAATTCCAGCCCCATGCACACTTTGTGCATCTGACTTTACATGAGTATTGGGGACTCTGGTAGGCTTTGCAAACAAGAGCCTTTAACCTCTGGGCATGGTAGCACACACCTATAACACCAGCACTGGGGAGGCAGAGGCAGGAGGATTAGAAGTTCAAAGCTATTGTCAGCTACACAGCAAGTTTGAGGTCAGCCTGAACTTCATGAGATGTCGTCTCAAAAAAAAAAAACCAAGCTGGGCGCAGCCTTTAATCCCAGCATTTGGTGTAGCCTGCCTTGGTGGCGCACGCCTTTAATCCCAGCACTCAGGAGGCAGAGCTAGGAGGATCACATGAGTTCAAGGCCACCCTGAGACTACATAGTGAATTCCAGGTCAGCCTGGACTAGAGCGAGACCCTACCTCGAAAAAACAACAACAACAAAAAAAAATCCCAGCACTTGGAAGGCGGAGGTAGGAGGATCACTGTGAGTTCCAGGTCAGCCTGGGATGGAGTGAGACCCTAACCTCAAAACACAAACAAACAAACAAACAAAACCCAAAACCAAAAACAGTATTCTGTTTCTTTGTTACAATATGCAGTCACTGCCAGTTAGAAGCTGGGGCAGATTCCCTGAAAAAAAAAAAAGAAAGAGAAGTTCACTTTCTAGGGAAACAGAGTCAAGGGGAAAGGAGATTAGTTAACCACTGTTGCTTAACAAATTACCCTTTACCCCAAACTTGGTGACTTAAGGCGACATACTGTGCCCTGTGTCACTGACTTGGACCCCACACTACAGTTAATGGGGCTGCTGTCATCACAAACCCACCCTCAGGAGCATCTCCTCTCAAACTCACACCTATGGTTGACAGAAGCCTCAGGTCAGGTTGGAAAATGTCAGCTCCTTATCAAACAAGCTTCTTCATAGAGAAGCAAGGGGCTTCCTTTAGGTCAAGCAAGAGGGGGGATAAAAAGATAGGGGCTAGGGTGATGGCTCAGTGGGTAAGTTTGATCCCTACTGACCACTGTAAAAGCTGGGTGCAGCTGTGCGGGCCTGACCCAGAGCTCGAAAGGTAGGAAAAAGGGGATCCCCAAAGATCGACTTGCTGGCTTACTCCTCGAACTGAATCAGTGAGAGACCTCACTCAAAAAATAAGGTAGAGTGGGGTGTGGGGGCGTATGCCTTTAGTCCCAGCACTTAGGAGGCAGAAGCAGGAGGATCGCTGTGAGTTCAAGGCCACCCTGAGACTACATAGTGAATTCTAGGTCAGCCTGGACTAGAACGAGACCCTACCTTGAAAAACCAAAATAAAAATCCGAATGTAGAAAATAATTAAGGAAGACACCCGACATCAACCTTTGGCCTCTACCTATACATGTACCTGCGTGGACGTGGACGTGCACGCACCCCTGCGTGGACGTGGATACACATGCACACAACACACATATACACGTGTATGAAATCAGAGAAAGAATGGAGCAGGGAGAAATTACAGAAGCCATAGATTTTTTTGTGACCTAATCTTGGAAATGGCACCTGTTTCCACCTTGAGCTGTGCTCCATCCCAGCTAGTCTCCAGGCCCTGATCAGGGTCTAAGAGAGGGGAGTTACACGAGGCAGAGATCCCTGGGGGTTCTGTCAGAGGCACCCTCACAGAGAGAGGAGGGAGAGCCAATAGTAGACGAAATGTGACTAGGCTGGCCACAGCTTCTTAAAACGCCATAGCGGCTGGGTGGACATGGAGGGCGTCTTCTGTACTCATCGGGAACTGTACCTTGGAGAAGTCCCCCTGAGAAAACAGGAGACCGGCACTATGTCAGGCTGGGGTGACAGTATTTTCTTTAGAAAATAGTTTTTTTTATTATTTATTTTCTAGCAGAGAAATACAGGCAGAGAGAGACAGAGACAGAGACAGAGACAGAGAGGATGGGCACGCCAGGGCCTCCAGCTACTGCAAATGAACTCCAGATGCATGCACCACTTTGTGCATCTGACTTTACATGGGTACTGGGAAATCAAACCCAGGTCGTTAAGCTTTGCAGGCAAATGCCTTAATAGCTGAGCCATCTCTCCAGCCCAGAAAATACTTTTTTTTTTTGAGACAGGGTCTCATGTAGTCCAGGCTGGTCTTACACTTGCTGTGTAGCCAGGAATGACCTTGAACTTCTAATCCACCTGACTCAGTCTCCTGAATGCTGGGGTTACAGACATGTGTCACCACACCAGATTTATGAAGAGTTGAGGATCTAACTCAGGACCCCATGCATGCCAAACACAGCTACAATCCCAAGCCCAGAAAATACTTTCTGAGTGATTGAATCAGTGTGCTTGCTCCCTCTGCTCAGTCCCCACCCCATAAATACCCGAGTGCCCATCACTGCACCTCAGAAGAGAGTGGAGTCATCCTCTGGTTGATGTCCGAAGGTCCTGCTCTCTTCTTTGATTCGGCAAGAGCCAGATGGGGGAGTCTGAAGTGGGCCGGACAGGCAGGAAGCTGGTGTGGCAACACGGGCATGAGTAGTGAGGGTATAAGCCAGGAATGGAGATCAAGCACGGAGGAAGGCAGGAGCCAGTGTGCTTGGTGCCTGCTTGGGTGGTCCAGCCAGGGAAGATTCCAAGGGTTCACCTCATCAAGGGTGGGGTCCTGGGAGAAGACTTAATCACTTGGGAGTGGTTTAGTTTAGGTTTTCCTGCACCCAAGATGGAGTCAAGCTCAGATGGTTTATTTTAGAAACCTCGGCAATGTGAGCAGGGGAGTGGGGCTGTGACACAGGGAAAGTGGAAGTCAGGGGCCACCGTGAACAGTAGCAGCTCAAGGTCCCTTTCCATAGAGAATTCCAAGTATGAGTAAAACCCATGCTACCTGTGAACAGAGAGGCAGCTGGGTCTTTAAACGCAGACTTTTGGGCTGGGTGGCCCAGGGTTAAAGGCACGTGCTTGTAATGCCTGCTAGCCCGTGGAAAGCAAGATGCACAGAGTGGCATATGCATCTGGAGTTTGTTTGCAATGGCAGGAGGCCACCTGGTACATCCATTCATATCCCCCCTCTCTCTGCAAAGAAATGAATAAATAAACTAGTTTCAATGAAGACTCTCGCCAGATACCTGACTTTGGTTCCTGACTGATGTCAATTCCTCACATTTCCTGCTGCACATGGGAGCCAAGTGTGTTCTGGATGCTGGAGGAAGTCTTCAGGCAAAAATCATGCAGGGTTTCTGGGCGAAGCAGAGTTGATACACATTGAGGCGGACAGCTCAGGGCCTTGGCCTGGCTGTGTCTGGGAAGGAGTTAGAAACTTCCACAAGGGACACAAAGGGGAACCCTAGGAAGAGTGTCACAGCGCAGAATGCTTAGTATGACCGGAAGCATTATGGCCAATGCTGTCCTGATGACTGAGATCTAAAACTTGAGGTTCAGCAATGGCCATCTGCCCTCTACCAAGCTGTCTGCCAGCTCAGCAGCTGTGGACAGGCTTCTCTGACTCGTTCTGGAGAGATTCAAGTGATAAGTGTCTGTGAAGAAAGACCATGTGGCAGCTTCTTTAGGGGACAAGGTTGATGACAGGCAAACTATGGCGGCCACAGCTCCAAGTGGAAGTGTTAGGGAGGCTGGAAGGGCGTGTGTGTGTGTGTGTGTGTGTGTGTGTGATTGTAAGTGTGTTACTAATTAGGAAACTGTTTTTATTTTATGCTTGTGTATGTATGTTCATACGTGTGTGTGGAGGTGTGCGTGCACGTGGAGGCACGTGTCTTCCTCAGTCATTCCCCATCTTATTTTTGTTGTTGCTTCTTTCGAGGTGGGGTCTCACTCTAGCCCAGGCTGACCTGGAATTCACTCTGTAGTCTCAGGGTGACCTTGAACTCACAGTGATCCTCCTGCCTCTGCCTCCCGAGTGCTGGGATTAAAGGTTTGCACCACCACAACTGGCTCTTATTTTTTGAGACAGGTTCACTTATTGACCGGCCGGAGCTCATCAATTAGGCTAGTTGGCTAATTAGGCTAGCAAGCTGGAGGGAGCCTCCTGTCTTCATTCCCCAGGGCACACGCAGCATTTCTGTGTGGGAACTCAGGTCGTCATGCTTGCGCAGAAAGCTGAGAGCGCTACCCACTGAGCAATCTCCCCAAGCCAGGAGGTTGGGTTTTTTTTGTTGTTGTTGTTGTTTTGTTTTGGTTTTGGTGTTTCGAGGTAGGGTCTCACTCTAGCCCAGGCTGACCTGGAATTCACTCTGTAGTCTCAGGCTGGCCTTGAACTCACGGCAATCCTCCTACCTCTGCCTCCCGAGTGCTGGGATTAAAGGCGTGCGCCACCACGCCTGGCTCCTCTCCCTCTCTCTCTCTCCCCCCTCTCTCTCTGCCTTTCTCTCTCCCTCTCTTTCTCCCCATCTTAAATAAAGAAATAAAATATTTTTTAAAAACCCACTTTGCAGCCCAGGCTACTCTTGGCAGCTCTGTGATTGTACAAGAAACTACTTCATTGTAGATTTCACAAGGGTGAAATTGATGGCATGTGCATTAACATATTAATAAAGATGTTTTAAAACATAAAAATAAAAGCGCATAGGAACCGGGATGGTGGCTGGCTGACGGAGGAGGATTGCTGAGTCAAGAGAGAGAGGGGGATCCTCCCACCTCTGCCTCCTGAGTGCTGGGATTAAAGAGGTGCGCCACCGTGCCGGCTCTTTTGTTTATTTTTTTCAAATATTTTATTTATTTATTTGCAAGCAGAGAGAGATAGAGAGAGAAGGAGTAGGAGAGAAAACATGGGCATTTTAGGGCTTTCAGTACTGGGGAATCAACCCTAGGCCATCAGGCTTTTCAAGCAAGTGCCTTTAACTGCTGAGCCATCTCATCAGCCTTCCTGCTCTTACTTTTAATAAAACTATACTTTCGGGCTGGAGAGATGGCTCAGCGGTTAAGGCACTTGCCTCCAGTGCCTAAGGCCCCGGGTTCAATTTCCCAGGACCCACATAAGCCAGAACCACAAGGTGGTGGCCCTGGCTCATTCTCTCTCTCTCTCTCTCTCTCTCTCTCTCTCTCTCTCTCTCTCTCTCTTTCTCTCTTTCTCTCTCTCTCCTTGAAAAATGAATAAATAAAATAAAAAAAACTATACTTTCATTACTGAAAAAAATGATTGCTCTATGTGATGAGGAGTTAGCCTTGGTCCTTGACTTGGGAAAGGCTGGATGAGGCAGTGGTTAGGGCCTGGGCTGGATCCTGCTCTGCCACTCATGAACTGCACGACTCTGACCTCTCTCTGCCAGGGTTTCCCCATCTGGCTCTTCTCTGACCCCACCACGGAGCTGTGCCTGTCGCACTGATGAGGTTTATTTTTTTTTCCTCATCAACTGTTCTAACTACTCATTGTTCTCCCTGGGTCAGAAACATTAGATGAAGATGACTCACAGCTTCTTGGAAAATAAACTGCTTCTAAAACTTCATTAAAAAAAATCTTAGCCGGGAGTGGTGGCGCACGCCTTTAATCCCAGCACTCAGGAGGCAGAGGTAGGAGGATCACGATGAGTTCAAGGCCACCCTGAGACTACACAGTGAATTCCAGGTCAGCCTGGACTAGAGTGAGACCCTACCTCGAAAAACCAAAAAAAAAATCTTGCTGGGCATGGTGACACACACCTTTAATCCCAGCTCTGGGGAGGGAGAAGCAGGAGGATTGCCTAAATTCAAGGCCAGCCTGATACTACATAGTGAATTCCAGGTCAGCCTGAGCTAGAGTGAGACCCTACCTCATCAAGCCAAAACAATAAAAACAGTCTTTTTACCTGGGCATGGTGGCGCACATCTTTAATCCCAGCACTCGGGAGGCAGAGGTAGGAGGATCACCGTGAGTTCGAGGCCACCCTGAGACTACATAGTGAATTCCAGGTCAGCCTGAGCTAGAGCGAGACCCTACCTCAAAAAACCAATATATATATGTATATATATATATATATATACATATATATATATATAAGGTGTCCAGCTCAAAAATAAGACCAAGAGGAAAAGTCATGAAGCGAGCAGAACCCTGGACTGGCCACTGCTGGCCAGCAACCCCACTGCAGGAGAGAACATGGACGCCACAAGGGCACATACACGTGCATGTGCCATACGTACAACCTCCCACACACATATACGCATGCATATACCACACATACATCCCACACACATACACACACATATGCACACATACACACGCATGTCCCACACATATATCACACACACATATACACATCCATATGCCACACATACATCGCACATCACACACACATATACACACACATACACACACATGCATGTGCCACACATACATCCTACATCGCACACACACAAGCACATGCATGTACCACACATATGCTCCACATCACACATATACACATGCAAATACTATATATACATACCACATCACACACGCAAGCACACATCACACACATGCATATACAACACATACACACCACATCACACACACACATATACACATGCATATATCACACATCCCACATCACACACAAGCAAAAACATTTTAAAAATTTTTTTCAAGGTAGGATCTCACAGCCCAGACTGACATGCACTCACTCTATAGTCCCAGGCAGGCCTCAAACTCAAGTGAATCCTCCTATATCTGCCTCCTGAGTGCTGGGATTAAAGGTGTGCCTGGACTTTAGAACACAAGATGTGGGGGTCCAGGACTCATAAAAAAGATGACAGCCCAACAGGATGTCCTGCCAATTAAGGCCACACAAGATGAACCTGAGTTATCTTCTCCTCCCTTCTCTCTGGAGTGAAGTGACCATGTGGCCCCACGAGAGGAGCCCCCGCCAGGTCCCCAAAACCTCATGGCTGGCGCTTTGAGGGCTCTTTTCTAGATGACACCAGGAGGCTCCAAGCTGAGGTGTGGGGTAGGATGGAGGACTCACTCCCATGAGGAATGCAGCAAGCTAGCTCTGCACACCACACACTACAGACCACAGCCTCCATCTCCAACACCTTTACCAGACGGTCTGGAAGCCAAAGTCACTGGGAAGGTGCTTAATAGTAGAATTACATGCGAGGGAGGACCAGGGGAACAAATGCCAAGGTGCACACTTTGCTGTCATTAGGCTCCCAGGAAGAGAGTGCTCCTTGGAAAAGCAGCTTTTGCAAAGTGACTCAAGTGCTTGAAGTGTGGCCTGATATCTCAGAGCATTAAAAACCCAGGAAGGAAAGAAACCTTGCCACCATGCAACTTGGCCCTCAAGCTGCACCTCCATTCTATCATTAGGATGCCTCAGAACCTTCCAGAAAGCACAGGTTGTGGACTTTGTTTCTTTTCTTTCTCGAAATGAAAGATTGTTTTAAGCACACCGAGACAAATCAATTTCAAAAGAATGAAATGTACTGACGATTTTATTTCACTGTGGAAAATTTGTACTCAAAGGTAAGAAATATAGAAACAATCAAATAAACAAGCAAGTAAAAACAAATAAATAGAAGTCATTTCAAAGGAAGTCACGGAGTTGGGGAAAGAACCCCTTGTAGAGTCAGAAGCAGGTGTCTGCAGCATGAATGCCCTAATGAGACCTCAGTTCTGTGAGGAGAAGAGAAAGGGTGACGACATCCTTGGTAACTGAGGCAGGAGCTGAGCTTCCCTCACTACATGCTGCCTTCCCAATCCTCTGATGATCTTGATGTTTGAGGTTCTAGAAATATCCATCTCGCTGAGCTTCAGTTTTCTCTGGAAAGTGGTGGTAACTTTGTTGGTCCCGTCTTCTGCTTCTGAGATCCTAGTTTGGGAAAAGCAGAGAGGCAAAATGCTCAGGACTTTTTCTGCTCTGAGAAGGAGCTGTCAAACAGTAGGCAGGTTCAACCCTGGGTAGAATCTGTTCCTCTGATAAGAGTCAAGTGAGTGACGAAAGGTAGGTGGGGACTTGTGGGCATGCAATCAACATTCCCTTTTGGTGTTTCCCGATGGTCCCCTTGACCCTGAAGACTTCCACCAAGAGAGAGGGAAGCATAGGTGTTCTAGAAGACAAGCCCAGAGGTGGCATGCCTGGACAGGAATGGGGGTGGGTGTGCAGCTTGCAGGAGGGTGACAGAATGGGGGCTCACCCTTGCATCCCAGGCTTCTGGATATGCCGATCTGGTCCAGCCTCTCTTTGAAGCATTTTGAACTTTGTGTCTTGGGCCTTGGTTGTCCAAAGGGTATGCCTAGGAACCTCATGGGGTCCTCTGGGACTGCCTTCCCAGCAGGAAACTGCTCCTGTGCCATCTGCATTACCTGCGGCTCTGAGACCTGATCCTGTAGGTGACAGAATGGGTCCTGTGGTGGGTGGGGCAGCCCAGGCCTCAGGGACACAACCTGAGTTTCCCCATTCCACCACACTGCCCCATGATTAAGAGGCCCTGGAACCTATCTTGTAATTTGCTGATTCTCTCATCACTAAGGGAAGAGGGGTCATTTAATTGCCCTTCAGGGAGACCCCCATCTGCCTAGTTCCTCAGAACTCACCTGTATCCCAGACTGTCCTGAAGCCTGGCTGGAGCTGAATGGTGGGTGGGAATGACCTCCTAGAGGCAACAGGTACACGAAAAGAAGGAGCAGGAGGACCCGGGACAACACCACGTGGGAGGCCATGTTGCTGGAGGCCAGACTGCTGTTGGGTTTCCAAGTTCTCTGTCACCTCCTGAGGGTGCTTGGTGTTCCGGCGTTTCGGGCAACTGCTGCCTTTTATTCTGGGCTGGGTGTCCAGCAAGCCCTTCCCCTTGTGGGTAGGAGGCTGTTATCTCTGATTTATCAGCCACATTCCGTCCAGCTGAGCTCAGGGCCTGAGAATTCACCCCTTCGTGCCTATGAAGAATATTCATGTGGGGGGGACGTTAGGGAGAGCAGGCCTTGTATAGAAATGGGCTGGGCCAGGGTGGGGGTGTAGGGGGGTTGGGGGTGACACTCACACGATATTTGCCTCCCGCCTTTTACTGTTGTGCAAAAACTCAGGGAGGGGGGCTTGATATGGTGTTTTCCCTTTCCTGGCCCCTACTGAAAATGTCAGGGAGAACCCCAGTATTTCTGGAACCAACGCAAGTGTGGGGTGTAGGGTGTGACTCATAGAGAACAGCCCAGCCAACACCCACTACCACCACTACCATCAGCATGTTTTTTCTCCCTGAGTTTCCTCAGAACCTGTAACCCAGCACCCCCTGATGGAGTGCAGGGTTTGGGGAGGTCTAGTTACTGTCCATGGTGCTGAACTCCCAGAGTAAATTTTATGTAAAACTCTCAAGATCTCTCCCTAAGCCATTTCCAGGCCAGAAAGACGTGCATGGGGGCAGACCAGATACCCTCTGATACCCCTACCCACTCCCTCGCAACCCCTCAACCTTTCAACACAAGGCTGTTAACACTCCAAAGCAGCTGATTAAACGCTTGGGTATGACAAGGAACTTCTGGAATGTCGACTCTTCTTCTACCCCTTAAAGGGTACAGCTGACTTGTCTGGAATTTTGAGAGCCTGGTCCAGAGGTGAGGTCATGCAAGAATGCCTGCCTTCTGGGGCATCTCAGGTGCCAGTGTCACCTCCCCCACCAAAGCAACTCACGATGGAGCAAGGAAGGGTGACCGGAAAGATGGTTCTCTATGTGCAGCACACCAGAGGTATTGGAAGGGCCTCTCCCCAGTGCCTCCCTATCTGATCACTCATTAACTATCTTCCCATTTGCAGATAATCTGAGCCTCTCATCTGTGGTTAGAAATGATGGGAAGCACATGCTGGGGATGCAAGTCACTGAGAAATCAGGCTGGAGCTGAGCTGGAAGCCTTCTCTCTCTTGACCAGCTGTCACAGAGCTGGAAAGATCTATGCTTCTTGCTGGGGAAGAAAAGTCATCAACAATCGTAACCAGCAGTGGACCTTGCAAGGTACAAGATTGGCCACCAGAGCGAGATGTACCAAATGGTGCAAAGGTGGCATGTCTGGTATGGGGAAAACCAACCCCTCTCTGATTGGATTCGAGGCCTGCTCCACAGGAGGGATTTCATGCCTGGTTCTCAAACCTAATCAGAAGTCTATGGTGCTTTCTGTTTCTCCTCTCTATCTCTCTCTGCTTGCAAACAAATGAATAAATATAGCCTATGGCTTAGATGTACAAAGTGGTGCACATATCTGAGGTTCATTTGCAGTGGTAAGAGGCCCTGATACACATGTTCTCCCCCTTTCTTCTCTCTCTCTCTCTCTCTCTCTCTCTCTCCCCTTGCAAATAAATAAAATAAATTTTATAGCCTATGGCTGAGGAGGTCATAGCCCTAAGGGTAAACCACTACTGGCTAAATGGATATACTATGGATATATTATACCCACCAGACCACCTCTAAATGCTCATGTTCATGCTCATATATCAATGCTACTCTCCCTTTTGGTTAGAGAAGCTTCTCTTTTCAGAAGCTCTTTTGCCTTCCCCCCACTTTAATTCCCCCCTCCACTGAACCCTAAACCCTATTTTTTCCAACTAGCCCATCTTCTTTTTCATGTCATTATACTTTTTTGCCTTCCTATTGTGCAGGTCTTGTGCAGTAACAAGAGTCACTGTGGGTTCATGAATGCCACAGCCACTTCATGTCTGGAAGACAGCATTCCAAAGCACTCCTCCCCTTCCTTTGGCTCTTACATTCTTTCCACCACCTCTTTTGAAATGGTGCCTAGAAGGCTGTGATAGAGATGTCTCACTTAGTGCTGGGCACTTCTCTGTCACTTCTCAGCACTTTGTTGAGCTTTGAGTCTCCCCAGTGATCACCACCATCTGAAAAGAAAAGCTTCTCTAACCAAAAGTGAGGGTACCATACATATATACATGCATGCATGCATACATACATACATACATATATGTTTAGAAGAATAGAGGAAGCCAGGTATGGTGGCATGTGCCTTTAATCCTTGCTCTTGGGAGGCATAGGTAGGAGAGTCACTGTGAGTTTGAGGCCACTCTGAGACTACATAGTAAATTTCAGGTCAGTCTGGGCTAGAGCAAGACCTTACCTTGCAAAACAACAACAAACAGTGCTTAGAGGGCAGTTTAGTAGGCATAATATGTGCATTTAGCCAGACAGCAGCAAATGTTATTCACCTCAGGCTCATGACCTCCGCTGCTATAGGCTTGTGACTAGGTTTTCAGCACCAGACATGTGTTCCCTCCCATGGAACAGGCCTCCAGTATATTTAGCAGTCAGTTTTCCCCATAACAGACATGCCACTATTGCCCCAGTTGGCACATTTGGCCTGGTTGGCCAATCTTAAGGCTTTCAAGGTCCACTGCTATTCACCACCGTTGATGACTTCTCTCTCCCACAGGGCTGCATGCAGCCTTAGCTTTTTTTCCAGCATCCTGACAGCTAGTCAATAGGAGGAGGTTTCCAGCTCAGCTCCAGCTTGATTTCTCAGTAACCTGCAGCCCACGTGTGTGGAGTCTACAGCAATAAGGTTTTACCATATTGTTCTGGTGGGCAACCAAGAGCCTTGGCAATGGCTTGTAATGTTTTCAGGGACATGATTAATTTAATGGCATCTTCAAAGAAATTCTTTCCAAATAAGGTCCTGCAAAAGTTCCAGGGCTTGGCCAGGCGTGGTGGCGCTCACCTTTAATCCCAGCACTCTCGGGAGGCAGATGTAGGAGGATCACCATGAGTTCAAGGCCACCCTGAGACTACATAGTGAATTCCAGGTCAGCCTGGGCTAGAGTGAGACCCTACCTCAAAAAAAAAAAGTTCCAGGACTCAGGACATAAATATAATTTTTTGGACACTACCTCTGATCACAGAGAGGGCCTCTCCAAAGTCTGCTGACTACATCATGCTACTCCAAGTTCTTTTCACCCAAACTTCCTAGACTGCTTCACAAGCTCCTTCAAGGTCAGCCCACCCCACTTCCCGCTTTTCCTTATCTATGGAACCAGCTTCACGCCTTGCATGGATCAACCATCTTAGAGCCCAGGAGCCCCCTCACACTATGGCTGCTTCCTCTACTTCCTGGTACAGACCTCTGTCAACACACTCCTCACTGTAGCCTATGGTCTTGCAGCCAATCTGTCTCCCTCCTGGGCAGGAGTGCTTCCGGGCCATGCCAGCCTGTACACTTTGTACCCAGAGCAGTCTGGCACAGGGCAATCAGAAAGGGCCTCACCATATGACATACATTAATTGCAGTTACATATTTTAATCTGTTCACATGCAAGTACATATGGCAGGATTGCATGTACTCCAAACTGGCCTCAAATGATATATAGCCAAAGGTGACCTTGAACTTGCACTCCTCCAGCATTCTCTACCAGCTGAGCTACATCCCCAGCCCTGCCCTGGATTCAGGAGTCTCAGTAACAAATAGCTACCCAGCAGGCTGACAGCTGTCACACAGCTTTGTCACATTGTTCAGTTAGACTATGATGTGAATGCCACCTCTCCCTCATGGGGGTCACCTTGAACATGAAGTCCATAGTGACTTAGATCCTCCAGATGCTCTGGAAATAGAGAAATGGAGGGAGGGAAGGAGGAAAAAACACAGAGAAAGGAAGGAAGCCAGACATGCCTGGAGAGTCACTCATGGATGGCTTGAAGTAGGAGATACACACATGAGGACAGAGGTCACGAGTGGCTGTCCCAGAACACACATAAGGAAGATAAACAGCTTGTTCAAAGGGAGGACACGCTGTGCTGGGGAGGATGACACAGTGTCAAGGCCTGTGTACCAGAAGAAGCCCTGTGACAGCCATGCCCTGGAGAAGGTGGCACTGGCCATCTGGCTGACTCTTCTTTCCTAATCTTCCTCCCCAGTGAAGGTGGCACTCACCACTTGGGTTCAGCGTTCTGGTCCCTGTGAGGCTGGACACATCCTCCTGGTTATGGTTGGTAAACTGTAGCTTCCCCTGCTCCCTCCTGGAAGGGTTCTGTGGAGCAGCATGAAGGCTTGGGAAGCACCCAGGACATGACAGAAAATCAGGAAATGATGTTGTATTGAGTGGAGTAGTGTCCCCCAACATTCATACCCACGCAGAACCTCAGAATGTGGACTCACTTGCAAGTGGGATTTCTGCAGCTGTCATTAGTTAAGGTGAGGTCCAGTGGATCCCAAGCCAACATGGCTGGCATCTTTATAAGAAGAGACAGAAAAAAAAAACAGAAAATAGACAAATGGAAAAAGAGGCCTGTGTGAAAAATGAAGACAGAGACAAGGCAATGTATTTGTAAGCTAAACACTACCAGGTTGTCAGGGTGGTGGCACACACCTTTAATCCCAGCATTTAGGAGGCTGAGGTAGGAGGATGACTATGAGTATGAGGCCATCATGGGGCTACAGAGGGAGTTCCAGGTCAGCCTTGGCTAGTGTCTTGCTAGAGTGAGACCCTATCTCAAAAAAAAAAAAAAAAGAACACCGGGTTTCCAGTGACCCCCAGAAGCTAGGAGAGGCAGAAAGGGTCCTCCTTGGAAGCCTGCATACCATGACTTAGGGCACTTTATGGTGAGGGCTGTACTCAAATGCACTTCACTACCCCAGCTGACAGACAGCTTATTTGGGCAGCTCACCAGCTGTGCCTGGGGCAATGTCACAC
>PVHP010002787.1:43182-85283 GCA_004024765.1 Zapus hudsonius | reverse complement strand
TGCCATTACAAGTCATTTCATCTAGAAAACCCTAACAGGCATAGTCAGGATTCATTTCTATGGTTATCCTAAATCCTTTTAAGTTGACAGCCAGAGAATCACCATCACAGAAGGAGATGTGTAAATCCTACTACATTGCTGGAAGGATGACAACAAAAACATTGACAAACATCCCAGAACTCATCAGGTAATCAGATGCCTAAAAAAATTTTCTCATGCCCTCATCCTGCACTCTTCTGCTTCCTTTATTTATATATTATTCTCTCTTTACTATTACACTAACTGCAGGGTATTTATTCAAATAAACCCCACTTTCGGCTGTTCATTTCCAATTCCTCTTCTGTAACACCCTTGCATTAAGTCACTTTCTCCTGTCTAATAGCTCTTGCCAAGATAAAGTCTCCTGGAATTGATATATAATAATCAAGTCATCAAATACTGAATAATGCATTATATTGGTATAGAGAAACAGCCAAAAGAACTGTGATAAATAAATTATTATTTCACATCAAAATCAATTTGGAAGTCACTAGATGCATATTTGGTAGGGGAGAAACTGAAATTAACCTTGGTATACTGGTGAGTCAGGCTCCTGTGCTAATAGTTAATGAAGTAAGGCTGGAATCTCTGTATGCTGAAAGGATCTCTTCTCTCCATAGCACTCTTTATTAACAAACCCAATGTCTGCTTTTCATTTTAAACTTTGTGTAAACTACTATTCTACAGATCACAGTAATGGAAAACAAACAGAAAGGTAAGGTCTGATAAGGTGCTACTTTGTATGCACACTCCTGAGACTGACTTAAGTTCTTTAACTGAATACAGGCACTTAAAGTCATGGTACATTAACCTATCAGACATTGCAGATAATAACTGACCCCACCCAAATAACAGGATATGGGAAGGATTGACATAAAGTAATAGAGTCACATCTTTAAAACTAGGAAAAGGATTAAAATACTGTTCAGAGATAAAAGAAGCAAAATACCCTTTCAAAATGTAAATTACTTCTTCCATAGCAACAATGATCATGCGCTAATTCTAGGAGTCAAATAAATTATTCAAGGACATTGCCATTTAGTTTGTTTCTTGACTCCATAGGGAAAAAGTAATTATGTCTAGCCCAGCTAAGCCTATGATAACAGCTGGCTAGGAGAAAACAAAGGGGAAGGTAATGTCTTCAGAAACCCACCATGATGTTTCATATTTTAGTGAAAAATGTCCTTTGAGGCACCTTGAATCAATCAATTCAAAGTTCTCATTTTACATTCAGAGGAGTTGAAATCCAGAGAGGTTAAGTACTTTTCTTGAGGTCACATGGTTTCTGGGAGTTCTTGAAGGAAGAAGGCAGACTCCAACCATGAAAAGGCTGGGAGAAAAAGTGCCAGTTATTAAGCAGAGTCTTGGATGCCTTATGCACCTTGTTTTACCTCATGCTCAGATGAACACAATGAAAGAGATATCATTTTCTCTTCCATTATAAATATATCGGAAGTCTGAAAGCGGAATAACTGCCACATACTAAAACACAGAGATAGACCCAAAATCTTTTTCTGCATCCCTAAACTTTACTTTCTCCCTCATCAAAATGACTTTTGAGTACATGCACTCCCTGCTAGCATGAAGATTCAAGTCAGAATAACGTTCCTCCAAACCATATAAAAGGATTGTTTGTTTCAGTCAGTTTTTGACTACAGTATCTTCTAATGTCATTTTGAAATGTCTGATTAATGTGTCTGTACCTTCTTGAAGCACTGTCGTATTTGAGGGATTGGTTAGATAATTGAAATAATTCAGGGATCATTAAGATGACAGAAATTGTCTCCCTGAATTACTGTCCCAGGCTTTTAGAATGTTATAGAAATGAGGTGTCCTCTCAGAGACATTCCTGTAGACTGAACGGGCATCGCTGGTGGCTTTTCTTTCTCAGAAGATAATTGTGTTGTGCTCTGGAAAGTGGATAATAATTATGTCTGCTTGAGGAAATGGGGCCACATTCACCTGATCCCTGTGATCACAAGTCTATGTAAGCATGATTTGAGATACAGACTGGAAGACTGAAAGGTCCCATATTTGCAGTCAAATGCTCTGCCACTGAGCTACGGAGGGGTCCCACATTTAGCTGAGTGTTCAACTCCTTGTGTTGGGAATTTTCTAAGCATAAACTGGCTTGTCTTTTCTGCTTTAAGGTTAAGCGTTGTTTGGTCCAGCTGGGGTCAGAGGCAAAGAGTCAGATGCCTCCTGGGAAGTCATAGACACTGGGAAGAATGACAGTTTAACTGATATTTTAAAATAGTCTACGTTACCAGGAAAGTTACCTAGATTTCCTTGAATTTTCTTAGTATGATTGGATTATAGGAAGCGCATACAGCATTAGTGAGGCAAACCTTTAGGTATGTATATGAGGATGTTTCCAGGGAGGATTATCTGAGGAAGACCTACCCTGAATGACAGTGTCATTATCTTGTGAGCTAAGGGTCCAAACTGAATCAAAAGTGAGGAAGAGAAAGGCAGATGAACCTCAGTATCTTCTTTTCTTTGCTTCTTGATCTGATGATATGTGAATAAGAATCTGTCACATTTCCCAGCTGTCAGTATTACCGATTCTCTGGATCAAAGTTCATTGTCTCAAAAGCATGAAAAATGATGAGTGTGGACAGTAGAAGGGAGAAAGTAAAAAAGCTTCTTGCAGCACAGGATCCCAGAAAGTGAGCTGCCAAAGAATATTCTAGAAACGAGGTTTCTACATCTTAAGAATAAAACTAATTAGTTTCATATGTAAGTTAGCCATCAAGTTAGAATGAGCCTGAGTGTTTCATTAAAATATGGATGGAGGCTCCTAATTGGTCAAGGGATTAGACAAGAGGACACATTCAGGAAAAACCCACCAGTAGGGCAAAACAGCTTGCCAAAACGTTCCATGTAGTTGGAAGTAAAAATCATATAGGGCTGCTGTCTAATCAATAGTTCCATGAGTCAGGGCTTTTTTAAATTTAGTTTCTGGACTAGAGTTACCATCCTGGTCCTGTCAGAGCAAGGTGATGCTTTATGCTTGTATGTGATGCTTTATGCTTATATGTGTCCCTTACGAGGGACTTACAAAATGGGGCTATCTAGGTCCTAATCTCTATCACCAGGAAGCTTCCCACCACTGTGCCTTCCTCACTATCGTGCATAGTATCTCCTCAAACTGTGAACAAGAATAAACCTCTCTTCAGTTAAAATATTTCTCTTCAGGTATATGGTCAGAGCAATGAGAAATGTAAGTAGTGAGACAGAATAGGAGAAAGCTGGCTTATTTAGCAGTTTCAGTCAGGGGCTAAGGCCCAGAGGGAGCCAGAAGATGCCATTCCACACACCAATACTCCTGGCAGGACTGGCATTCTGTCTGACCAAGACTGATCTACAAACACCCCCTGCTATCGACAGCCGAGAACTCTATGACTCTAGCTGACCAAGCTGTGGTCAGGCAGACTGGAATCCATTGTCCAGATTTATAGCCAATCTGATTATTTTTTTTCTGTCTACCTTAAGCAACCATTATAAAGGTGGTAGCCATGCCCCCTTCTCTCTGTTGGCTTTTCCAGCTTCATCCTGACTCTTGTTTTCTTGTAAGAACCTCATATGACCCAACTGATTCGCTCCCTTGCTTGGTGTGGCCTGGGCTTCCCTAATTCGAGTTTTTGGTTCCCCATCCCACTCATCCAGGGAGAGAAAACAACCATGTCTCATATATCCAGCACGTGTGCATTTGACACTGGATTTATGACATGGGTGCCCCCTCTTACTATTCCCTAACTTCCCTCCAGGGCGGATGCCTGTGTGTCCCTCTTCCAGCTTTCCACAAGCTCTGCAGCTTTGCATCCAGGATTCCTCTAACTTCTACTTAAATTACCTTTCAAGTGTTTGCAGCCCTCTCTGATCTTTCCTTGAAAGCCTGTTTTCCCATAGATACCACACACCTGTGGCTCCATTCTAATTTCTCTTTAAATGTATTCTAATTTCTCGTTAAAAAGCCTCAGCTTCTCTTAAATGATCAACTATTATCCATGTGCTGGCAGCTAGTCCTGTTTCTCCCTAAACTTCCATCTCTCTTAAATATCTTTTCCATGTAAAAGTGTGTTCTGGTCTTTCCTCCCTGGTCCCAATTACATTTAAATAAACTCCACAATTTGTGATTTCTCTCCAAATAAACTCAAGAATTTATAATTTGCCCTTCTTGAGACTGTCTTTATTATTCTTCATTTAAGATTAGGAAAGAACCCAAAACTTGTGGTTCATAAATCTAGGGGACACCCCAAAACCCCAAATTAAAGCATTAGTAATACATATCTACACCCACAACCAAAACAGATAAGGAATTTTCAACTCAAGTATGGAGAAATAGAGAATAGAGCCTGGGGATGCCTCTGAATGAAAACTTGCTCATTGCATTCCAGATGTCATTCAGGCCCACTCTAAGAGCAGATCATGCTAGAAATCAAATGTAGCTATCCAAACCAATGTTTGCTCCCAAGACTAGCCTGAATGCTAGGCTTACTAGCAAATGTCAGCTTGCATTTCTCAAGGGGTAAAATGCATTATAATTACTTGAACACACACACACACACTCACACTCACACTCACACAGACAGGGAGAGAGAAAGAGGAGAGAGAGAGACAGAGACAGAGACAGACAGACAGACAGAGAGAGGAGAGAGAGCAGGTAAGAGCCTGCTGGCTCTTAAAGGTACTCTAGATGCATATACCACTTTGTTCATCTGGATTTATGTGTATACTGGGAAATCGAACCCCAGCCATCAGATATAGCAAGCAAGTTCCTTAAACCACTGAGCCATCTCTGCAGTCTCTCCAATTTCCTAATTATTAGTTTAGATAATACTCAATGTCTTCAAAAAGCAGGTTTATATTTGTACAACACTATATAATCTATAAGCCCATTCATTACAAACAACTGTTTCAGGTAAGAAAAGCGAACAGCATTTTTACCTTAAAAATGGGAAACAAGAGGCCAGAGATGGGGATGGCTCACCCTGTAAGAGCACTTGCTCCACAAGCATCAGAGCTTGACAGGAACCAAAACATGTGAGTTCAATCACCAACACCCTTTCAACAGCCCTGTATGTCTATAACCCTAGCCTTTTCTTGGGGGGGGGGAGGAGAAAACAAAGACAGGAGAATGACATGTATAAACACTACACACACACACATACACACACGTGTGTGCAAAAATAAAATAGGAAACAATAGACCACAGAAATTAAATTTCAAAGCAGTCAGCAAACACCTTTCCCCCACTCCCGTCTCAGAATTTCCTCTGCCAAAGGATAGTTTATCTAAAGTGGAGACTTGAAATAGGTTTATTTCTTTCTTTTTCATTTTTTAAATACCTACACAGTCTGGAATTTTAATAAGCAACACTGCAATGTGGGTTTTTTTTTTCTCTTGCACTCTTCAGAAAAAAATATGTAGCTCATATTTCTATCAATTTTGTGGGTGGTCTCATTAATAACAAAAAATCAAATGCAATCTGCTTGAAATTCTGACATCTTTTAAAAGCTGAGGCTTTTTTTGTTGTTGTTGCTGCTGTTATATTTGGAAAGCTGACTATGACATTTTAGCAGTAGAAAAAAATGTTGATAAATCTGTTATTCTTGTCACCTTACCAAAACCAAGAAAGGTAGGAAATGGAACAGCTGGTAGATATTTCTAATCTAAACTGTCAGACACAGTGTGCACAAAGAGAAGTCTGTTGCTGTTGATGCTTTTGATGTAACCTCCAGGGCCCTGGCAGGAAATCACTCCACAGTACCACTTACAGGTAGAAATGTTGCCCACATCCAAGACCTGCCTCAGTGGAAGAAGTCCATGCCTCAGAGGAAGTTCATTTCTCCATATGAAATGGCTGCTTCTCATTAATGCTTTGAAAATCCTTTGAACTACAGCTATCCTCATTGAAAGACACGAGCTATCCAACTCTTATTGTGCTGTCTGTGTGAATAAATCCAGAAAAAAAGACATAAAATGAGTGATTAAAACTACCCACCTCTTGCAATTTGTATATTGTACTAGAGTCAAGATTTCTTGTACTTATCACACATAATTTGAAAAGGGGATTATCTCTGTCCTTAAAAATAAATAAATCCAAATACTATTTTTTATTTAGAGTTGGTTGGCATTATTGGAAAAAATAGTTCAATGTGATATTTATTTCAAGGGTCAGATGTATGAAAAATATTTTTCATATCTACTTGGGTGGAATTTCCTGTTATTTTCCCCCAAAATTTAGTTCACATTCTAATCAAATAATATATGTTTTCTTCGCAGAGTATTCAATTTTTAAGTTTTACACTTAGATGCATTTTTCAAATCTGCTCAAGTATCCTAAAGGAAGCTATTAACTTGATTAATTGATTTATGGTCTTTTTGTATTCTGTGGGGTTTTGTTTTGCTTTTTTTTCCCAGGCAGAAGCTTATGAATACTAGAAGCTATTTAACAAGTTAGCTTTCTCAGAGTATTTTGGGATATTATTTCCTCCTTATATGAATGTGCTGATTTGCCAAACACTGCTTCAGAGAGCACACAAAGCAATTTGAAAAAATATGCAAATATTGTGTTTGGTTGTTTTAAACAAGACAGGACAAAATAAAACGTGTCCTCCTTGCACATTCTGTCCTTTAATATTTGAAAAGGGAAAACACCACAGAGCTCAATGTAAAAGCTAGGTAAATAATCTTATTTTTTTTTAGGAGAAAAGACAAAAAGAAAAGGTTATTTCCAGTCAATTTTCAATGGGATCCACAATGGAATTTTCTGTTGAAAACAACAGTACCAACTAAGAAAGCCAACAAGTTCCTCTTGTTTACAAAAAAGATATTTAAATGACCAAGGAAAATGATGAACAGTAATTCCCCGAGATAATTACCTCATCTTTATCTTGGCTCTTCCTTCAAACAAGAAAGCCTAATGCCTATGGGACTATAGGAGAGCACACATTTTTTAATCTTTGGAATCCAGTTATTTTTTCCCATGAATGTGCCTTTCTTAACTTCCTGTAGGTTTTTATTATCAGAATGATTAAGCTTCTCCCAGCTACCACTCCCAAATAATGTGTCTACCTACACACATATTTTTTTCAGAACTTTACTTTCTTTACCATTTCAAAGACCTATAACACCTTGACTCCACAAAGAAAAGTGGAAGAAATTTAGTTTATTCTCAAGAAGAGATTGTTTTCCAAACAACAGCTCAGAAAAAAAAAAAAAAAACTTTGAGACTTGATTTCTTCTTTGAAAAGAGGTAAGTCACTTAGATCCTCTTCAATGAAGTCTTCCTTACAAACTTTGAGGAAATCTTGAGAAGAATTAAATCCTAAAACAGACAAAGCTATAATGTGAATCTATTTATCTGGATTTTGTGTTTGCTTTCTATAGGCAAGACGTAAAGCATTCATTACAGTGAAAAATAAGTAAATAAAACAGACAAGGAAGAATTTATCCAAGGCCACTGCAGTCAACAAGTAAGGCCAGGATTAGGTCTGAGCTCATTTCCATTGAAACAAAGGTAAGAAGAGTTTTTAAAAGCTGGGATGAAGGCAGAAAGACACTCTATCTTTCTTTGCTTTCTTGGCTCTGCCCTCTCCATCCCAATGTGCATGCATGAGTGTGTGTGCATGCGTGTGTGTGTATGTGTGTCCGTGTGTTTGTATGTGCATGTGTGTATGTGTGTATATGTGTGTATGTGTGTGCCTGTGTGTGTGTGTGTGTGTGTGTGTGTGTGTGTGTGTGTGTGTTGTGTGTGTTTCATTGCCTGCAGGACAGGGAACAACTTCAGTTTGGTAAGAAGTCCATCTGTGAGGCTCCCAACCTCTCACAGGGTGTGTAAAAAACAGATATAAGAGTGTTGTCTTCTCAATGACATTTCAGCGATATTTCCTAGGTCCTTGAAAAAGATATTCCCTGGTTGTAAACGTAGCAAGAGGCTTTCAGAAAGATTCATAAAGGGCAGAGAAAGCATTTACAATTACAGCTTTCTAAAATAAATGCTGTGTGAAAAGAGAGAGGTCAAGGTAGGAGAGCCAGCAAGAACCCTATGTAGAATCTAGTCAAACGGAGAGGACACTTTAGGCCTTCTAAATCAAAGATTATAGAAATATAAAGCTATACAAGGCACAATTTTAACACAAGAGACTTCTTCAAAATAAATTTGATCTTGATACGAATCAAATGATTGCCACAGAGCATGCAGCATACTTTCCCAACAATTATTAAGCAAATACAAGAATCTTTGGCTGAAGCGAGAACAAGTGGTTCAATTATCAATATAACACAACAGGAAATAGAAAAAACATATTAAAAAAATAACAGGAAAACTTCTTTACAGCAGCATGCTAAAGCCCTGCTACAAGTATAATAGAACCTAGAACTGCACTGCTTGTCTTCAAATCTCATTTCAATTACTTAGCATTGACATGACCTTGAATAATATATTTAACATTTATGTATCTTAAATACCTAAGTAAAACAGAAGAGGAATATTAAAGCATTCCTGGATAGTTGCTAGAACTCAGTTAATAAATGTAAAGTGGTTGAAGAGGACCTGATAGGTAGTAATTATATCATGAAAGTGAAATTTTATTATTTTAGTCAAAGATTTGCAACTAGCATTGAACATCAAGGTACTCGTCACCATTGGCATCCACTGAAGAATTGTGAATCTTCATTTTCAATATGGTGATCAATACCTTCCACCTACTTCTCTTATTCTTGCTATTGCAATTACTCACATATCCCTAGCACCGATGGCTTTAATGATTAAATTGCTAAATACTTCTGAACCAATTCAGCATAAGAAATGATAACATCATCACTATTAGAAGAATAAAAACAAGTCTCATGTGTAGGCAAAGGCTCTGAAAGAATGGAAGTTGGGCAGTTTTGGTTCTGTCAAGATACCAGCAACTCACTGAACAAACTAGTTGTGGAAGGAACAGCATAACACCCATCATTTATGTTAGCTGGAAAGCTTTTTAAACTAGAGGGAAAGGCTAACATGCTCACTTTTTATTTACTTATTTAATTTCTTTATTATGAGTAAATATATAGATTATAAGAGCAAAACTTGAGGTGTCACCATTTCCCTCCTCTCTGATCCCTACCCACTGGGGTTCTTCCTCAATGTGCATACTAAATCTGTCTATAGTTTAGGGGTTTATGATCTGCACCAGAGGTAGCCAGGCCCACTTTTGAAACTTTTATTCAACAGAGTACTAGAAGTCTTAGCCAGAACAATCAGGCAAAAGAAAGAAGTAGAAGGCGTGTAAATTGGAAAAGAAATTTAAGTTACCAACTACAGGTATCATGATCTTGAAAATAGAAAATGCTCTTCCAAGCAATGTAAAGTAACACCACAAAACTCATTAGAACATAAATGAATTGAGCAAAGTTTCAAGACTCAAAATAGAAATATTAGTAGTGTTGTGATAAGACAAGAGTTAGTTGCTTGAAATAGAATTTAAGAAAGCAATGCCATTCACTATTATTAAAAAAAATCTAGGAATAAGTTAAACCAAAGGGATGGATCACTACAGTGAAAATCATGATGCATTGACAAAATAAAATCTAAGAGGACTAACAATTGAAACAATATCCAATGCTCATGGATTAGAAGAATCAATGTTGTTAAGCTGTCCATACTGCCCAAAGCTATCTGCAGATACAGTGCAATCCTTATCAAAATAACCAAAAGACTCTTCATGGAATTGGAAACATCATTCCTAAACTTTATGTCAGCCAAAGCAATCTCTCTAAGCCCATGAACAGATTAATACCCATGACTTTCTTAAGCAAAAACTTGGGAAAAATTATAATGCCTGTCTTCAAAATGCAAATAATATACCTATACAAAAGATATTGTGTTGTACCCAACCAACCATCTGATTCTTGACTGAAATACGAATAACCACTGAAAATAAACAAGCAAACCAAGTCTTCCAATGCATGGTCCTCGGAAAATTGAATATCCATGTGCAAGAATAAAGGAAAGAGAGAGAGAGAAGAGAGAAGAAAGAAAAAGAAAGAAGAAAGAAACAAAGAAAGAAAAAGGAAGGGAGAAAGAAAGAGTTCCCTTTCTCAAAAATTTACTCTAAGTGGATTTCACACTTATATGTAAAACCAGAACCTATGAAACACTAGAAGAAAACAGAGGAAATGATTTTAGGATATTAGAATGGGGAAGGTTTGTTTGTGGTAAAATCTCCCAAACACAAAAAGATATATATATATATATATATATATATATATATACACATATATACGTATATATGTATATATATATACATACATATATATATATATATGAATGATTGCATCAAACTAAAGAGTTGTATACAACAAAGGAAACAACAGTGTGAAGAGATAATCTACAGAATGGGAGAAAATATTTATATCTATGTATCAGTCAAATGGTTTATATCTAGACTGTATAAAGAACTCCAAGAACTAAAAAAAATGGCAATATTTTAAAATAGGCATTGACTTAGGAGTATGTTGCTCAAGTGAACACATGTAAGTGTGCAATATTATATGAAAATCATTAGACAAATGCAAATCAAAACCATAATGGAATATATCTCTTCATGCCAACAAAAATGGTTATTGGTAAAAGAAACAAGTACCAGTGAGAATGTGGAGAGGAAAAAGGAACCCTCGCATACTGTTAATGGGAATGTTAATTGGTACATCAGTACAACCATTATGGAAATAATATGTATATTCCTTAAAACCTAAATATAGAATTTCCATATGACCCAGCAATGCCACTCGTAGGAGCATATACAAAGGAAATGAAATCAATGTATTGAGGAGGCATTCTATTGTCATGGGGGTCCTATGAACAATAGCTTAGAGATGAAAACAACTCAAGTGTCCATCAATGGATGAATGGATACAGAAAACACAATTCATAAACACATCAGATCATATTTATTCATAAAAAACAGAAATCATTCTATTTGCACTAGTGTTTTTACATCATGAGTTGTTTTCACATATCAGTTTTTATAGCACCATAGGGTGCCTTCTCAATGCAATGTGCTGGAATACATAGGACAGTATTACAGGTCAACACAACACAGCAGAGCGTCCATTATAGAAAATACAAAAGAAGCCTAGCAATGAAGAAAATATGAAACGAAATTGGCAACATTTTGTAACATAAAAAAGAACTGAAGGTCATATGTGATGAAGATGCAGATTTTATTTTGTTGGAAGCCTTCAGGAAAATTATCCTGCAAGAAACTTTTGTCCCATACCCCTATGTTGGTGTTATAAACTAGGAATTAAGAAGAATGAGCTCATGATTTGCATGTGGGATATGACAAGTGTGATCTCATAGCAGATACTGAGTTGGGGAGAACGAAGAAAGGCTGATAAGTGGCACTGCGTTATGATTAGACACGAGCAAAAACTCTGGTGTTTTATCACTTCGTGTGGTAACTGAGCTTAACAATTTTCACAGTGGTAAACAAAGAGCTTTGAAATTTTACCTTAGAGAATAGCAAATATTTGCATTACACTGTGGTACCGGCCCTCACTGAACAGAGAAGACAGCTGCATGTCTATATGCATGTAGGCAACCTTGAAGCCCAGTAGCTTAGAATAGTATGCTACTTACTGTATTGGGGAGGGGAGGGGTGGGCCCTGGTGATAAGTGGGCCCTGAGTTTCTTAGTAGGCTTCTTTGAGCCTACCTGTCCCCCCACCTTTCCCTGTAAACAATGATGGTAAATTCTTTTTATACATAAACTCTTCATATTAAGTTCAAAGGAACCAATCAAAATATGAATATCACCCTGCCTGGGAGACAAAATTTATATATATATATATATATATATATATATATATATATATATATATATATATATATATATATATATATGGCAATGACCGATGTCAATGACACTCAGGGCTCAGCCTTTGAATGTGAATCTATCTGCTGAGTCTGTGTTAACACAAATAAACTGCTTCCTGGAAGCTGCCTGGGTCCCATTTCTTTATCTCCTGTCACCCTGCAACAACATATTTTAGAGAAGTGCTAAAATAGAATTTAAAGATACACAAAACTTTGTTTCATGTATCAGTTTTAAAATGAATTCAATTTTTAAAAAGACTATTAACCCAGCACATGTTCCAAGAGTCTTATATGGATTTTTGCCAAAGAAATTCATAATGCCTCCAACTTTTCCCATCTCAATTATTTCCTAAGCTTCTGCCGTGGCTTAACAAATATTGTAAAATAGAAGAAATAGAAATGGTAAATTCCTTGGAATCTTTGTGACAGAATTCTCCTAAATCTTTATCTATTTGCAAGTTTTATATATTGAAAAATAGCAATACATTTAAAACAATTAATAAAATAATGTGTAAAAATTCTATATTTTATTTTAAAATAATTATTCTTTTTATTTATTTGCAAGCAGAGAAACTAAGAAAGAGAGACAATGGGCATTCCAGGACTTCTTATTGCTGCAAATAAACTCCAGATGTATGTACCACTTTGGTGTCTGGCTTTTCATGAATACTGGAGAATCGAACATAGGCTGTTAGGCTTTGCAAGCAAACACTTTACTGCTGAACCACCTCTCCAACCACGGTATTTATTCTTCTATTTGGTCCTTCCATTCCCTAGTACCCTTAAAAGACATTGCCCGCCTTCAGCAACAACAGAAAAAAGGGAGGGGGGAACCTGGCTACCTCCTGTGCTATTCATAACCCACTACCCGATGGATTGATCAAGTATGCCCGCCAAGGAGGGCCCCCAGTGGGTTGGGGACAGATGAAGGGAAATTGGGAGTACCACCATAAGATATGCTCATACATTGTATCTAATAAAGAAATTCCTCAAAACAAGTTCATTCTTTCATTTACCATATTGTGTCATGCCTTCTCAATAGACAGGTCAATATAGTGGATAGGTTGAAAGACACTGCTTTATGCTATCTGCCAAAGAGCGGGAGATGAAATACAAAATGAAAAATATCCATATTTTAGATGATAACATATCATTAAAGTTAAAATGTAATAAATATGAATACTTTGTTTTGTTAAAACTTACAAGTTCTCATGATATTTTTACCCTAATGAACTTTGATAGCATTGACATATAATACAATATAAATTATGTTTGCACAAAACACAATCAGAGCAACATAGTTAATATGCCTTTTATAGTAATTCCAAACTCAAGAAAATCAATATAATTGAAAGCTGTATGTAAATTGAATAATTTAGAGAATACATATGTATGACGTATAGGTGTGTTGTATGCGTGTGCATGGGCATGTGTGTGCTGATTCTCATACATGGATTTGAAGGAAAACCCTAAAGTGTCAGAACTGGTAGTCCATCTTGTTTGAAAAGGAATCTCTATTGTTGATTTTATTGCCACTGAAACAACAGACTAGCTGAGGGATTTTTCTGAGTCCACCTCCCATCACCATTGGCACATTAGAATTACAGATACATATGCTTACTTGTATCTGGCTTTATGTGAGCTCCAGGGATCTGAACTCTGGTCAACAGGATTGTGGAGCAAGCACTTTTTAACCACTGAGAAATCTATACATGTATTTTATTAATTCCTAGTAAATACTTGCAAATTAAGAATGTATGAACTCATAGAAAAAACTCCATAATTTCCAAAATAATTATATCACATTAATTACCCAAAGTACTAGCCTTAAAAATAACAACAAAATATGTACCTGAATGATTATTGCTTAGAAGTAAATTAGAATTTTGAATTTTATCACTTTGTACCAAATTATGACTATCTACATATACCTATCAGATCCATAAGACACAGGTCTTGTGGAAAATATATGCTTAACAAATTCATTCATAAAGCAAAGGGCTTATTTTAAAGAAGGGATATTCAAATTATTAGAAGAAATTGAAAGAAAATGAAAGACAGTTTTAAGAGGTAATTACCAGAAGTAATAAAATAGGAAATAAAAATAAAAGACAAAACAATAAATAGCACAATAGGAAATAACAATAACACCAATCAAACCACAATTACTAAAATGTGATTCCTTGGTGGCTTATAATAAGCACTCAGTTCTCCTTCTGATTTACTCTTTGAATAATTATTAAGAAAGTATTAGGAAATTGCTGGTTTTTATATTTTTGTTATGATTCATGCCAAATACATTTCTAATAACAGCCCATGCAAAGCCATATGCTACTAACATTAGTCTGTCTTGTTCAATGGAGTAATTTTCCTGATTTGTTAAAACCTTGTGAAGATAGTTGCTTTTAAAGCAATAAATTCTTTGAGAGGAAAATTCTGGTAGACTGAATGCTTCTATCAGAAGATCCACAGAAGAAAAGTGGAGAGGTGTCTTCTTCTACACCTTTCCTTAAAAAGTTTTGAAAGCCTTCTCAGTCATTTAAAGCAACACCAATACAATTAGCAAATGATGATATGATGGTGTAGACACAGGGGTTTCCTCTGACAGAGAGAGGGGTGATAAATTTTATAACTAAATCCTTTAAGTACTTTAATAAATAAGCATAATAAGATGGGATTTTCAGGAGCCAGGAAGTAAGCACAGATTGTAGGAACAGAGTACAGTTTTCAGAGCCAAGCAAATCTGGTTCTGAGTCTCAGTTCTGCTACATGATAATAGGCAAGTCTTTAACCTCTGTAAGTCCCTGAAACTGAATCCATAAAACAGACTATAATAATCCTTTAGTAACATCCTATAAATTCAGAATACTATAAATATGTAGATCAAGGATAAGTATATAAATTTGATTGAAACAACTAAGCACAATGCTCTGTGCTCAATAACTATATTAATGTGTACTATTTGTAAAAGTTTATATATTAATTTTTATTTTTTGCACCAGTACATGAATACAGTGCATAAACAATAATAACCATCTTGCACTATGAAGGGGAAAGTATATAAAGCTGATCAAAGCTCCGGAAATCTCACCTCGAGTGATTTATATTTGAATGTAACTCTCCTATGCTCACATTCTGTTCCCAAATAACTAGAATTAATCTAATTATAAATTGTACTTTTAAAGGAGCAACAACTTGGTTTTATCTCAGAGGCCTTGAAATTCTTCTAGAGTTTCAGGACCCATGATGAGACAAGAGTTGCATTTTTGGAAAGATTATTCTTGTGGTAGTTCATTGGAGATCAGGAATGGATATTTGCAATGGTTTGGTTGAAAGATTATATGGCCAGACATATGGGTTGGTTCTTAGATATTGGCTCGCCAGTTTTATTACCAACCAATATAGTGAACAGGCAAGAAGGACCTAGTTAGGATGGAAACTTGGGATGGGAGGGAGGTCTGCTTGGCACACGAGTTTCATTTCCTTCTTATTTGACTGATAGGAAATTAGTTACCACATTACACATGAAGTCTTCTCAATTCAGAAAGAGTCAAACACTCTTGCCTACTCAGAATCTCCTGTATATTCCTTAATTATCAGCTGTTCATTATTTGACATCAGACCAGACATCAACCTGTTCCTTCCTCTGATGAATGTTAAAGTATTATTTCTACCTGTTTAGCAAAATTCCAGTCACATACCAGGCAATCTATACATTCAGAGTTGATGTTTTATGATAGCTTCTCACAGGTCAAGATCTGTAGCATCGCAAATGTCATCCTTACATTACTGAATTTACTAACTTCAGATGCCGACAATAACATTAAAGGATCTTTCCCAAAGAGTCACAAAACCTGTTTCAAGTGCTAGTTCCAGCAATCAGATGTATTTCTTGTAGTTTTATGAATTAGGTTTTGCATGTACCAAATTGTCATATTGATACCTGCACATTCTGTCAATCATGGATGGATGCTGGTGAGACACAGTCTTTAAGAACAGCCTTCAGAAAAATTGATAAGCAGGAATCCCTATATTATTTAGAGTAAATAGTTTCAAAATCATTTGTTGCAATGACTTTATACTTTCCAAAGGATATGTAATATGTACATGCTAACTTAGATTTATTTTGTAATTAAAATAAAAGCATAACAGGAACCAACATTTGAAGATCCCATATCTTTTCATTTGCACATGTATAGTGAGTCCATCTCTGTATTATTTACATATTTCTATAAATTATAAACCTTTATCAGAGCTGGTTGGCAATTAAAAAACAATTAATTGCCATGGAAAGTTATACTTGCAAATAATTATCTCATTAATTAAAACAACGTTTTTAGAAGCTGGTCTCATTCATTCTTTGAGTTTGCTATCTAAAAAGATATTGTTTAAGATGCTCAATTGAAGACCCTCAGAGATCTCCATTTCCCACTGAAATAAAAACTCTTAACACATCGCTCAAAATACATTTTATCTAAAGCTATTTAATTTTTTCATCAAAATTTGAAAATGAAAGTGATTAGCAGCATCTGATTGAAAGAGTGGTCAAGCGTACTCAATGATATTTACTCATTACTTTTCTTTATATATTTTCTCGTGAAGTTACAAAGTGAAGTAGTCACAAGGCCCACCCCTGAAGCTGCAAGGAAAGGTCAAGCCTTCCTAAAACACCCTCAGTAAACATGCTTAATGCCATATATTTCTCTTCCATTTCTTAGAGACTTGCAAGGCTAGGCTGAGTGCAGAAATAACCATAGTGATGAATTCCCTTCAGAGAGACTGAGTGGTTTGAGTTTGTTAGAAAATGTGATTGAAAATAAGCTTCCAGAGATTATTTTTAGCCAGCAAATGCATAGTTTCTAATTCCACTTTGTATCTCTAAGAGAGAAAAAAAAGATCTGTACAATCGTTACTTTTGCAGTGCACAGAGAATCCCTCAACTAGTAATTTTTCAAAGTATTTTTGATTTGCAAGATAAAATCTTCTCTTTGATATTAAAAAATGTTATCAAGACAGATAACACTGCTCACCTAAATTGAAAGATTATCACTATGAAATTGTGCATGTATAGTTCTGTAGGAAATCTATAATCCCCAATTTTAGGAACAGTAATTTTCATTTGTATTTGTCTGTCCAACATCTATGACTCAGATTAACTTGAAAGCTTTACAAAACACAATAATTCTGGCCAATTGGATGGAACAGGAGGGGATTAGTTACCAAGAACTCATATGAAAATTAGAAATATCATCAAACCTTCAGTTGTCCTGCTAATGATATTATTTTGTTCCTAGATTGAAACCTCCGTCATGTATTAAAAATAACAGTCTCCACAAAACAAAATGAATAACTAGGGTATGTTAGGGATGAAAGCTCATTCAGAGAATGAAAGATGCAGTGACTGGAATTTGGGCTGACCCACATGATGTGATCAGGTCGCACAAGCAGGTAAATGATGATGCTAACCGACTTCTCTAGATACTGGCTCATTTTATGTCCTACCCAAAATTGTACTTTAGCAAAAGAAAAAAGTGAAAAAGAAGAATTGGGTTGCTTGTTTATTCAGTGTTTGGGAAAGATGGACAAAGGTGTAGCGAAGATGTGCTTGTCTAGCGTTGTGACTGGACTTTGATGAGAAGTGCTTGATGGGAGGAAGAATGATTGATGGATATAAACCATGCATGGGGCAGTCAAGGCCTGGTCCCCAAACTGAAGGGCTGCTCTAACTCTGGACCGATGACCTCATATTGGATAGAGAAGGGGGAGTTACAGGACCTACAAAGGCACATGCAGAGTATGGTGACAGTCAAGGACAGATCTGGTCCCTCTGGTGCCAACCTGGCTGTCTCAATGGCCATCAGGGCTCAAATCAGGCAAACACAGCAGAGGGAATGATGCAGGCTTGTGATGAATGCTTACTTTGCTTCATTCTTTGTTTACATTCCTTTCTCTTTTAAATGTGAAGGCAGAGGAAGAAAGTTTGGGCTTGTGAAATACAAAAGAAAACCTACCTGGCAGCATCCTGAGATGCCTCATCTAGTAAGAGGGTTGTAGAAACTTAAGGAGAGTGGGCATACACATGTGGGCACATATGTAGAACTCAGAGGTTGGCACTGGGTATCTTTTCAGTCACTGGACACCTTATTTTTGAGATACTGAAACTTTTACTGAACGTAGAGCTTATGGATGGATTCAGCTAGACGAGCTAAACAGCAGAATTTCTGATACTTCCATTTGATTAAATTTTCACTAAATATAAAGCTCTATGCAGCAACTTAATTTATAATAATAAAATATTACACAAAGCATACATTTGTACATGTACATTCATATGCATGTACACATGTAGGTGCATGTTAGCTTTGACTAAGTAGTGAGATTTCATATAATTATATTTTAATTTTCTTATGAATTAGCTAAAATATCTTTTTTTTCAGAGGCTATATATCAGTAGTAAAATAAGGGAGGGAAAATAAAGTTCTTTGTGCAAACTAAGTTTTCTATTTAAATCTCACTAACAGTTATACAACATATAAAAGTCTGTCCAATACTTATGGTAGGTTTGACTACCAGATGACCTGGGCTCAAGTCCCACATTTCCCTGTGTCCTTATCAGTGAAATACATCAACAGTTCCTGTCAGGTTTGGGCAGAATAATCTACACATCACATAAGCCTGACCAGCGATTCCTCACACTTTAGAATGAGCACTCTGAGGTTCAAATATCTCAATTTTCTTCCCATCTACATTTTCAGCACATGGAAAAGCCTCAAGCAAAGAGAAGATAATAAATACATGATGAATAAATGCAGGCACAGAGGGGGAGGAAAGAAAGACAAGCTGGAGGAAAGATTCTTATTTTAGTAAGAATTACACATAATATAAAAATGATGGTAAATATTTTGCAATTGAAGTATATACTTGAATGCCTTTTGTTCCATTCAGCAATTTAGTAAGTTAAATAAACACAGATTCTGTAACTGTCGAATGGATAATTCCATGATTCATCTTCTGTGTATACTGGGGCCCATTGTGACCAGTGGTTGAGATAGTTTAAATAGTTTTTGTTTCCAGTCAGTTCTGGGTCTATATTTTACTTCCTACAGATTTCTTTTAGAAGAGAACAATGAGACACAAAACATATATTTCTTTAACCTCATCGTATTCCTTCTCTATTTTTTCTCTATGTTAATTCATGTTCTGACATATTCGTTCATATCCTTTCTGACTGAAGAAAGTTCTTTAAACATTTCTTACAGAGCAGGTATGCTCAGTGTCAGAATTTCCTAGTGGCATTATTTGGGCTCCAAAGCGATATGTAGTAAAGAGGACCTTAGAAAGCTAACTTCTTTTAGGCAGTTTGTCAGAGGCAGGAGCCCAAAGAGAGAGCCAGATGTCACTATGCCTAACTTGGGAGAACTGGAAGTAGCATCTGATCCAGTTTCATGCCTGGTTGTAGCATCCTACTGCTTCCCCAATCTACCACACCATCTGAATGGGTCACACCCTGAATCCCCAAACCAATCAGGTCTCCCCATTACAAAGCTGAGCCTGACTGCAAACTCTTTCCTAATTATCAGCTGCTAGCCTCCCTTTCTTCCCTGAGTTCTCACTTGCCTGAAGTCTATCTCTCTTCTTCCCAGCCTTGCAAGAGAGGAGAGAGCTTCTCTCTTTTGGGCCTGTTTCCCTGCTTATCTTCTATCTCAGCCTCACTTTGAGCTGGCTTCTCACTTTGATTACATGTATGTTTTTTTTTTCTTTCTTTCTTTCTTCTCTGGCCTTTTATTTGAAGGGGAAGGGTTAAAAAAAAAAGAGGATGACCTGATTGACCTGCATTGTTTTCATCTAAATATTGAGTGAGGATCTCTTTCCTCTCCAGCCTGCTAACAGGTCTCCCTTTTCCTGTCTGGATGCTCTTCTGTGTCTTCCACACATGTATTCTGTTTCCAGATACCTTTTTCACTTTGTTATGATTTTCCTCTAAACTCTGCATCTACCACATGTGTAATTGCTATAAACTGTGTGTCTGCTACATGCGTAATAACTCTCTGGACTTTCTTAATGACTCCTTTTTCCAGCATCTGCTTCAGTGCTCTCCCTCTGTTACTCGTCATTCAAGCTCTGAACCCATCATTACGTTTTCTCTTTTGACCCATGTGGGTGTGGGTTGCTTCTAAATGTTTTGGCAATGGCTTCTAGGTCCTGTCTTCCACAAGCATGTGAAAACTGTTTCACTCTTTTCCTAGATATCAATTTCCCCAAAATAAACTTCATAATTTCTCCCTAAATAAACACAGTAATTCATAATTTATCCTTTTTATCTTAAATTGTCCTAATTTAGCTTGAGTCAATTTTAATAGATTCTTTATTAAATAAGAGAAGAATCCAAAAGCTGGGAGTCACAGGACTGGGAGGACCACTCATGCCCCCAAATCCTGAACAAGTAGGACCACCTATTCGACTCTGGTGCCTATGATAAGTGTTAGAATGAAAATGACCACCAGGGAGACCGCTCTGAAAGGAAAGGTTTTTAATAGGAAGAAGGGGAACCCTGAGCTCCAGGCTAGCTCCCAAGATGGGAGAATCCCAAAACTCAGATCAAGATCTGGCTTTTAAGGTGAATGTGGGGGGTGTTATCTCCTGTTCTGGAGGGGAGGTGAAACTTCTCCTGAGGCCAGCTGGCGGAGGGGATGGGTGTAGTCTCTCTCTCTCTCTCTCTCTCTCTCTCTCTCTCTCTCTCTCTCTCTCTCTCTCTCTCTCTCTCTCTCTCCCTCCCTCCCTCCCTTCCTCCCTCCCTCTCTTCTCTCTCTCTCTTTCTCTCTCGTCTCTCTCTCTCATCTCTCTCTCCTCTCTCTCCTCATTCCTCTGGGTGCCTGCCGCTTTTGTGCACGGATATATTGGATTTTCTGGCATCTACAATACCCAAGAATCTCTATTGCCACATAGGCTTCAGCTTTGCTTCTTGTGACAGAGCTTAGGAGCTCTGCGTAGGGAATTCAACTTGCTGCACTGTTGCTGGTCTCAGCCTCATTCTGGAACCTATGTGCAACCTTCCATGACTCTTTGCATTTTACATGCCTGAAAAACCAATGTCCCAGAATAGATAGCAGCGAGTTCTGTAGCCACCTTTAGATGAAGCCTGGCTTCTTTTCACCACAGCTGCAACAGCTTGAGAATGCCTGCCTGGCTGAATCTCAGGAGACATTTCCCTAAATGGCCTTCCTCAGTAGGGTGCCTCGGAGGCTCTTCTTCCTTACCTCCTTTCAAATGAAAGCTTTTCAAAAGTGTTTGCTTCATACACAGGAGCTCTTCATGGTTGGGGTCTTGCCCTCCAGGAAACTTTCCTAATGTTCTAGTGTAACCTAGTAGTTCCTCTGTAATCGTGTTAATCTCTAACAGTTATAGTCACTTTGTAAGTACCCACACTGCCAGCAACTTTAAAGGCATTAAACTCCTTTCCTCATGACATATTTTCACATTTTTCTGTTCTACTTTCTGCTTTAAATTTTCATGATAAGCTACACTAAACAGTGAGCGAGAGTCCTGGAAACAGCCCACCTATAGACACCGATTGGGTCTTTTAAGGGAGTCTATTGGTTGGAGAAGTAAAATACCCAGTTCAGTCCTGATGCCAGGTGCCTGTAGTCAAGTTTTCTGGGAAAGGATAATCTTCCCAGGATACCTAGTCCTCCAGGAAGGGTGTAACCTTCTCTTAAGGTGGTGATTATTTCTCCTAGGAAAGGGGGAATCCTTTAAAGCAGAAGTGGACAGAAGAGGCCAAAACCCTTTTGACATTTCTATCTCTAGCAAAGAGAACTGATCCAGATTTGCCCCCTACAGGCTCATAAACTTCCAGGGGCCCTGTTAACCTTAAAGTTAACAATTTTACTCTGCTTATAGCATATTAGGGCATCTCTAGTATGAACGTCCCAACTATTTTATAATCAGTCCTCCCAGTCCTTCCCAGTGGCAAAGGCCTATGGACCATAAATCATGTTTATCACAACAGCCTCACCCACACTCCTTGGTACTAATTTTCTGTTACTTACTTTTCTCATTGTAGCAATCAAATCTTTGAGAAGTAATGATATAAGGGAGGAGGATTTTATTTTGTCTCAAGATTTGAGAGTACAGACCATCATGGCAGAAAAGGCACAGCAATAGGACCATGCAGTAGCTGTATCACATCAGCAGTTAGGAAGTGAGAGAGAGAGAGAGGAGAAGGAAAGAAACAAAGAGAAAGGAGGGATAGGCAAACAGAAAATGAAAGAAACATGAGTAGGATGAGAGCTAGGTTATCTACTTCCAGGCCAACAGTGCTCCATGACCCACTTTCTCTAGTTAAGCTAAGCCTTCGAAATGTTCCACAACCTCCCAAAACAATGCTTCCAGCTGGAGATCAAGTGTTCAAACACATGAGCCTGAGGGGAACATTTTATATCCAAACCACAAATATAGAATTCTGGGTTTGAGTTGTTGCTGGTTTTTTTTTTTTTTTTTCATTCCTTCAACAAAGCTCTAGGATACTCTTAAAAACAGACCTTGGCAACTGAAAAGACTCTAAACACTTTTCATAATTATTCTTTCTCTCCAGCCAGAGACAGAAGGGGAAGCTTCTTAGATCACTGGAGCCCGATGGAGTCCTGAAGTTAAAGTTGCGAACTATGAAGGTTCACCATAAATGTGGCTCCCAGGACTTGTTCATTGTCAAAATGATCTACAATTTGTCTCACCTAATATGTCAAAATTGTCACAGAAACAGTCCTTTCACTCTGGCTGAAGCCTCTTCTGTTCTGAGTGAGATCTCATCTGTGGCTGGCAGGATTAGCCTGTGTCTACAAATTTGGGGATGAGAGTTTACAGAGAAAATTTAGTTGTCTCAGAAGTCCAGAAAAGAAAAACTATTGATTTTCATTTGTTCAGCTTTTGCTCATCGTAAGGAGAATGCTAATTTAACAGCTCTTTACATCTCACATCTGAAACTCAAAATTAAACTGTAAAATTCCAGTAACTGAAGCCCCAAAAGCAAATTTTTCAAGTTGACTTCAAAATTAAACATTGACCCTGTCTGCTGAATTTTTCACTTTCATGAAGCAAGTGATTAGAAATGATATGCAAGAAATAACCAAATGTCCTGAAAATTACTGACAAACCTCTTTCATCTGCAATGAACTTTTAAGGGATATAGTACCAGTGCTTTGACATAAGGTTCGTATTTATCACTCAAAGTTTAGAAGTGAATTTTTACATTTTAGTAACCATTGAAAGAGATAATGATGGAGGAGCACCACTGGATTGCTTTAGTCATTCGGGTTAACACTTTTAAAGTAGGCATTGTATTTTAGAAATTCATAAAACAGCTTTTATCTTCATCAAGGCAATTTTAGAAACATATTTATAGCTCTAGTATTAATTATGAGCAAGCCAATATCATTTTATGAAAAGTTAAGTAAAAAATAATGCTAGCTAGCTCCAATGCAAGTTTTCACAATGCTTTGATATTTTTTGAGTAAGAATTATGATACTAATTGATTACTTTTTTCAGTGTGTGATTATAATAAGAATAAAGATACTTTAATGAATCTATGAATAATGCACACTTGGGACTAATATCAGGGATAAATTAAAATACATTAGTATGTTAATGACAATGGCTAATTGAGTTAAGATAATGTGGAGAACTTTCATTCCATTCTTCATCCTGGACGTTAACTAATTCACATCTAGAAAATTCAATACAGATGGCTCTGTATGCAAGAGCACTTTGTGCAAAAATATTTATGGATTTAGTTAGTATGTAAACAAGTTACTATATTTTACAGACAAAGCTATACTAAGCTATAAGCAAATATTAAATGTAAAATAAGTATGCTAAAAGCAATATAGTACACCTTCCACATCATATATGACCTAAAATACTTGCAAATTTCTCTAATCTGTATTTTTATTACTTTGAGAACAATCACAAAAAATACACTCTTTAATTCAAATGTTTGTTTTGAAAATTCAATCTGTCAGTATCTTTAATGATTCACAAAAAGAGACGACTGTAGGTCAGTAGTCCTGCATAGCATTCAGCATCTGTAACTGAATGGAGGGTCAGTCTACACATACTGGGCTAATCAATCCATGAGAACTCTGGCCTTTTTGATTTAGCGGACAGACCTTTTCTGTGACATAGCTACCTCCAAGGCCCCTTTTGTTACAGTGGAACTTATACTCACCTATTTTAACTGAGGAATCCTAGTTAGCTTAAACAAGAGAATAGTTTTCAAATTAATTATTTATGTCTTTGGTGTTTAATGCAATTTGAATACATGTTTTACAGATCTAGTTTCTAGAAGGTTCCATTGTATCTTTCTTGGAATTATTTCTGTCCTTAAGCTTATGTGTTTCAGAGTCAGACCAACCCAGGTTAAATAGTAGCTCTGTGTCTTATATGTTTTAGGACTTTCCGCCAATATATGGACTTTTAAAAACTTTGCTGTAAATAAATAAATAAATAAAAGCAAAAATACAGGGTCTGGAGATGTAGCATAGTGGTAGGGTGTTTGCACAATCCTGGATTCAATTACCAGAACAAGCGAGGGAGGGAGGGAGAAAGAGAAAGGAAGGGAGGGAGGGAGGAAGAAAGAGAGAAAGAAAGAGAGAGAGAAAGAAAGAAAGAAAGAAAGAAAGAAAGAAAGAAAGAAAGAAAGAAAGAAAGAAAGAAAGAAAGAAAGAAAGAAAGAAAGAAAGAAAGAAAGAAAGGATTTTTCAGTAATCATTTTGCTCCATTAGCAGAACCATCAGGAATCTCAGTGGTTCACTTCAAAGCTTCCATTAGATTAATCTTTTTTTTTTTCTTTTGTGTTCTTTGTTTTTAACTCAAAGCTAACTAATTTGGAAACTTAATCACACCTGAACAAAATCTTTTGTCATGTATTATTGAAGGAAAAACAGGAGTCAGGTAATTTTTACAGGCACTTAGGGACAGAAGCCCAAAGAGAGAACAAAAAGATGCCATCTGTCCATCCTAGCAAAGCTGGAACTCATGTCTGAGCCTGTCCTCTCCAAGATAACTCCCAAGCACCCTCTCCAGCAGGAACTTCTGGGCTTTCCTCAGCTCAGTTTCTCTAGGTGAGCATCCTTGGTCCATAAGCCAATGAGGTCTTGGGCCCTCCTGGGTTAACCCCTTGAGCCCATGAGCTAATCAGGTCTGATAAGGCTCACCCTAACTGAATGTATGATCCATATAAAGAAGGTAACTCAGATACCCAGGCCTCTTCTTTTGCCATGTGGCCTGGCCTGAACACACATGTAATCCTGTCTTTCCCCTCCACAGCCTAGCTAGGAAGGGGAGAGCACTTAGCCTGGGAGTTTTATGCTTACCTTCAGTCTGTGTCATGCTTTGATTATGTTTTAGGACTTTGCGCCAATACATGAACTTTTTGAACTTTGCTGTAAATAAATAAATGAATGAATGAATAAATAAATAAATAAATAAATAAATAAATAAATAAATAAATAAATAAATAAATAAATGCAAAAATAATAGGGTCTGGGGATGTAGCATATTGGTTGGGTGTCATGCCTTTTCACTTTGATTATATGTATTATTTTTCTTTGATCCCTGAGTCCTTTGCTATTTCTTAATCCTCTCTGGTCTTCTATTTGAAGGGGAAAAGGGCAATTCTTGTCTCTGTTTCCTCCCTTCTACTTTGGTGACCTGTTTAACTTCTGACCCCTTTCATCTGAGTAGTAAGTGTCTCCACTATCTCAACAGGCTACTGAGGCCCCTGTTAGCTGTCTGGGATATTTTTCCATTCTTTCCACAAATGTATTCTGTTTACTGATATCTTTTTCATTTTGGCTTTCACCTAAATTATGGATGTTCCATGTGCATATGTAACTGCTCTAGCTTCTTCTTAAATACCATTTTTTCTAACTAAACCTCATAATTCATAATTTCTCTCTAAACTCTGTAACACATATTCTATCCTTCTCAAGTAGATTTTTATCAATTCTTTGTTAAAATAAGGACAATGACCCCAAATTTTTTTTTCACAGGACTAGGGGACACCCCTGAACTTCAAAATCTTGCATCATAATAAATTAATCAGTGATGACTATCCCTTATCTCTGCATGATTCCATGGAGAACAAGTTCACAGTTTAGAATATGTTCATGGGGAGAAGAAACACAGAGTCCAACAACTTACTGAGGGTCACCAGACTGCGTGCATCATTCATGTGTCAAGTGACTTAGAAGATACCATATTAAAACTTGGTCTCAAAATTATATATCTAAAAATATATGTGAAAGATATAATGATTTATGCATCACATGAGTTCATCTCTTTATGATGTCAAAAATTAGCAACAACATAAATGTTCAAAAGTAGAAAAATGGCTAATTATGGTTTATTTATGCTGTGATAGCTTATGACACCATCATTATATCATGTTAGAGGAGTTTGGCCTAATATAGCAAAAAATGTCTATGAATATTTCTGAGCAGAGGAAAAAAAGATTGCCTAAAAACATGTATAAAATGTTTCATGTTTTATTTATAAACTAAAATCGGGTAGCATAATCATATATATATATATATTTTTCTTTCATTCTATCATTTGGGTATAGCCTTTATTTCTGCTGATGTGGTACATCATTACTGAGAAAGGTGAAGAGGCCTGTTCCATAGCCACACTACACATTCCAACCCTCATCTACAACCTACCAGGCTGTTACTTTGCGAAAATTGCTTAACTTTAATTTGCCTAAGTTTGCTATCAATAACAGGAACATTTTATTTCCAGAGATACTAAAAGAATTCATGAGACAATGCATGAAAACGTTAAGTGCAGAGCTATAAAAAATGCTCATTTTTTATTAATTCACTAATCAAAAACTTGTGGAGAAATTGTATTGACAACAGAGATGATAAAGGGATGAACAGCTAAAAGGTATGTCTCACAATTTGCTCATAAATTAGTAGTTAATAGTTTAAGCTGTGTTATAGCTATGTAGTCACGTGCTTGCCTATTACATGTGAGGCCTGGAGTTTCATTACCAACACTATAAAAAAGTTAACAATTCAATAAGAATTCAATGGAGGTCAATATGGTATGAATTAGGAACATGGAAGCTCATTCCTAATAAGTAGTTAGCTAGAAATTGGCCCACAAGAAAGATGGAGGCCACCTTGCCTGCCCTGATAGAACTAGAACTTGTGATCAATTTAGTCTTATCCAAGATGGTTGAAAAAACATACTAATTCCTCTTCAGCAGCAACGACTTCCTGTTTCTTCCCCAATTTTGTAGGCTTATCCCACAGATAGGATTTTTCTAGGTCAGTGTTTCTGCTGGGCCAACCAGCCAATCTGGTCTCACCCTATACACCTTAGCCTGGTGATGAGGCGTTTCTAATTGGTTATCTTGTTCATATAAATGTTCCAGAGACACATATGTAAGTTTCCTTTTTCTCTCCCCTTCTTCCTTTCCTCAGAGACTTCCTCCCCAGAGGACATTATCCCAATTTCTTCCTACAAGAGAAGGGGGGAAAGAATTTCTTTTTGTTTTGGTGCTTTTCTGCTTTTCTTTCCCACTTATTTCAAGTCTCCCTAAAATAATGTAATTTATCTTCCCTTCCCTGAGTCTGCATTTTTAATTCTTTGCTAACATGGACAAGAGCTTGAGACTTGAGCTCTGCTGGTGTGGAGTTCTAATCCCCTTCTTAGCTTCTTCTACATCATATCTATGGTAATTTTCAGCCTATTCTTTTCAGTTCTAAAATAAATCATTTAAGCCATTAACCAAGACACACTGTACAACGAGAAAAATAAGTATTAACAAATGAGATGGTGAATAACAAAAGTTGATGTAAAGAGTCATTAATCTTCATAGGAAATAATCAGTGAAAAATAAAACTGACACATTCTAAAAGTTAAATTGTACACTTACTTTAAAATAAAACTACTTTCCTTAGAAAATATTAACCTAAGGTCATGGAGAGATGGCTCAGTGAGTAACAGTACTTGCTGGGCAAGCTTGAGGACCTAAGTTCAATTATAGTACCTACATAAAACTGGGTGTGTACATGCTTCCCTGTAATTCTTTTGTAGTTTGGTCAAGGAGTAAAAGGTTTGCTTGGCTTGCTGGTCAGTGTGTATAACCAAAATAATAGCATAAGCTCTGGATCCACTGAGAGACCCTGTTTCAAGAAAATAAGTCAAAAGAGTGATAGGACATCCTCATCCTGGCTTCCACATGGGGCACACATTTGCGCGCGCGCGCGCACACACACACACACACACACACACACACACACACACACACCAAAAAGAAAGATGCAAACTTATAAACATCTCCAAAGAACATGGACTGGGCATCAACAATGCTTTCAAAAAATGTTCATTTTATCAGGGCCTTCAAACCTTTGATTTCGATTTGGAGAAAAATGATTTTTGAATCCAAATTCACTGCTTGATTGATTTTGCCTCACACCACATTGAAGTGAATCAAGCAAGCTTAAAATGACTAAAATGACTATTAATGCTTCCATGACCATGAAAAATATTAGCTGCTGGAAGACAAACCAAGGAGTAAGCAAAAGCCTAGAAACGCCTAGTATGTACTGAAGAGCATCCTGACCATGGGGCACTTGCTCTTGTCACAGTGGAGCATCAATAGAGCCTAGTGATGCCAGGATTTTTGGGTTCAGGGAAGAATTTCACAAAGATGAAGGAGATCCAAGGCCTCCGAACCCCAACTTTGGGGTCCTTGTCAGATTTAATGAAGGTACAGCCTGTTACAAATGGGGTTTTGCAGTAGAGAAGGCAAATGGGGTTCAACTCTGGATAAACAAAGAAAAGTTGGAATTTATATCCAAACAAGGTAGAGAAATTCTTTTTGTTATTGTAATAGTAGTCTTCCTGAAGGAAGACTGAGTTGATATGATCTACTAGGGTCAGAAGTTAAATGAGCTATTGAAGCTGTGTGTATATGTGGAGATGGAATCTGGCTAAACTGATTTACCAGTATTTTTCATAAAATGGCCAAGGTTGGGGGCTGATGGTACTCAGAGGAGCTTTTCTTATAGAAAGAATTTTGTGGTAATGTTATTAAATGACTAAATATATAGTGCAATAGAAGCAGGGATAGATACACTCAGAGAGTCTCGGTAGTGGTAGGATGGAGAGCCTTGGACAAACATATAACACAGGGTTCACAAATAGCTTCCATACATCTTAAAACTATTAACATTTTTAGAAGCACCAGAACTTCATACTTGAATAAATTTAGGGTTTTAAATTTCATATTTTCCAGGCTTGTTGAGACTGTAGAAAAGCAATCATATTCTCAGAAAAAAAAAAAGGCATTTGAAGCTTCGGGATAAGCTGAAATGATTCATTTGACTAGCAATTTTTACATCAAAATTTACAGATTTTTACAATAAAAATTTCTCATTCTTTTCCTTCAGTATGCTATGTTTTATAAATTACAACATGTTTTTTGGCGAAAATGTTAACAAGGTAAACAGTGGTTCTCTTCATCTCTCTCTCGCCATTTTATCAGCTTTTTAAAAACATCTTTATTTGTGGATATTCTCCCCCATTATGTCTCTCAGTAACAACATACACAGGGAGGTGGAACCGGGTTGACTCCTGGGCTATTCACAACCCCCAACTTATGGACTGATCCAGACTGCCGACAGAGGAGGAAATCCAACTGCTCAGGGAAAGGGAAGATGGAAATAGGGGAATTGGAGACATCAACACATTATTCTCTTATTAAGTATATCTAATTATAATAAAATAACAAATTAGAAAAAATCTTTATTGTCATTATCAACTTTTGATACAAAATTAGGTGTAAAACTGATTACAAATTGGTGTTTTCTAACATAAATTTTATATGTATAAGGTACTGTATAAATGGGTTTCATAGGATTTCTGAATTTGGGCAGAACTAAGAATATAATGTGAACATGAATGTGTGTGGAGAGGAAGACTCTAGCCAGAAGCTTTGGGCCTGCATCTTTCATCTAGTGGTAATCTTTACAATTCTCTATAAGCTAATGTTGTGAAACTAGAGGAAAAGATCTTCACGTCTTCTAAATTTAAGTATTATCTAAGAAGAATGCTAAGTATCATAATGTGTACTTAGAAAAATATAGTTAAAATACCTTGACTGAATAAGAAATTGAGACACATCATATAAAATGAAAAGCTTTATATAAAATAAACTAGTTCATGCTGACTCCCAACATCTCAATATTCTCAATTACGTCACTTCTTGATGTGCCTATGACATTTAGACAGATGTCATTTATGGCAAATAAGCACACTGTATTAATCATCCCTTACAAGTTGTCATCTCACATATATTGGGTGAATCTCAAAACACAAACATTCTTGCAGAGGGAGCACCTGGATATGAGCATATAACATATAGTCATTGTATGGCTTTATGGAAAAATTAATAAATTATTCATTTAGTCATGCATTGCAAGAAAATAGCTACCTAGAAACACCAAATCAATCTCTTTCTGAAACTAATTTCTTCACATGTTCAACTGTATTTTCATAAAATTGTATTGCTTTTCTTTATCTTGTATTTATTAACGCATTGATTAAGAATCATTCTTGTCATTTTTAGATAATCAGATACTACAATTTTAACCCAAAAAGTTTTTTTCATCTCATCCAAAATCTTCTCATATTTTCCTATCTTAGAGATCATTTTCTGCAACTTATTTATAAAGATGGAATATCCCTGATGCAAGACACATTAAACCTATAATAATTAAGACTATAAATAGTCCATGAATAACTTGAAAACAAATTTGGAGTCATTTTAGTTCATAAAATATAGTTACATAGAATGTGAATTTAACAAATTTAAATTCATAATAAATGACAAAAGCAAATGGTAATGAAAATAATCCCGGCGTTTATCAATTCCTTTCAGCCTTGTGCTACATTAACTCTGATCTGTGTAAGAATATAAAACATTATTTCCTTTTTACCAAGATGTAAACTGAGCTTTAGTAAATTAAATGGCGTGCCTCCAATCACACAAATTATAGGCAGAATTGAAGCTGTAGGTCATGTCCTGACTTACAGTGTACTTCTCTTTGCTCCATACCTTGGTATATCTTTGCCAATCAATTTTGCTAAATATATCCATTTCAGGTATATATTTCATATCCATTACTATTACTAATAATTCTCTTTTAGTACTTCTCTGCAAATTGTTTTAATGCACAAATGCTAGCTCCTATTAGTGTAAGCCAATATAAATATAAAGCTATATTATTAAAATTCAAAATATTATGACATTTAAAAATTTATTTATCTCAATTGATGGAGAATCCAATTTAGGTTAAATAACTATGTTTATGAAATTACTTCAAGATTTATTGTCTGTATCAAGATAACTCATCAACCTTACTTGAGCTTGCAGGAATTTGAATAGAAAAGTTAATTAACAATAATTTAGCAAACTGCCAAAAGCTGCTGAAAGTTCACTCTCTATGGTGCATTACAAGGCAACATGTGGTGGGCTAAAAAGAAAGGCATTTCCTTAAACCGTTTACTTTTATGTTGTTGAACTCATTATTAAAAATAAGTGAGCATTATTGATTTGGCTGGTTTAATAATTCAAAATGGTTAAAGGCAGTAACAGCACTTTAAAAGACAAATATTTCTACCATTGTTTATTACCAATTTTAACTGTAACGACTCAATTAATCCAAAAATGGTTTTTCAGAGCACATTGAAATACAATTATCAGACCAATGAGAGACCAGAGTCAGTAACTTAAACCTCTGGCAGCTGGCATTACGAAGAAATATAATCAACATTGTATTCAAGATGGTATATGGTGGTATTAATTTGTTTCAGAAAATACAAACATTCCTTTAACTTCTAGAAATTAAAAGATCTAAACTACACAGATGTGATATTAGTTGCACTTTCATTAAGTACTTTGCAGAGTATGCAGAATTTTAAAAATATCTTGCACTCACATATTTTGAAGAAACCACAGCTAATAAATGCTTGTACTTAGTAATACTGAATAGAAATATAAATTGCTGTCTTCACAAATAATTGTTATTTGTTACCTATAGTAGAGAAATATCTATACTAGATTCTTCTTCACAAATCCACTAACGTCTATCACATCCTCTTCTCAAATTATCCTTTGTGATGTCAATGTTAATTTTAATATCAGCTATTTCCATATTTCTCCATCATAACTTATTCTAAAATGATATAAACAGTAGTGTGCTAACATACCTTTGATGCAAAAAAAATCATACTGTCTTCTGAGAGTCTGTTTATTCATCTTGGGTTATAACTGGTTTTCTCCATAAAGCTGTATGTCCCTTGATTTAGAATTACTGATTTTTGAAATAAAAATATACATTTACAAATTTCATTCAAGTAAGGAATAAGATTATAATCAAGGGCTACAATGAAGGAAAGGAAACACTTCTCAATGTCTAGTAGTCTGCTAAACTCTGTCTATCTTCTTATTTCTTTTTATTTAATAGAAAAGCCTATTTTATCCAACCATGGCATAAAAATAACTATTAATTGGTTTCTGACTCTAAGAGATTTTATCCTGAGTTGACAACCAAGGTAGCAAAATATTGTTTTTATTTATAGCTTCAAAAATGAAACTAAACATAGTATACTGGATATAGATTTTTAAAACTACAATTTTTTAACTTGCTAAAAATTAACATATTTATTTTCCTTTCAATTCGGATTAGTATTACCCCTACAAACTCTTTTTGTACTTGTCCCAACTTTCTCACTAGATTCTTTAGATTTTTTTTTATCACATTTATCTGAACATTGCTTCCACTTGGTGCTAACACTTGGGCCATCTGATTCTATTATCTGTTTTAACTCTTAGTCATATCTATTTCCTCCTCATCTTTTCCTCCCTGCTTTTCTGTCTTCTGAATTGTCTCTGTGTGTGTCACTTCCTATATACTGTACAAAAGTCCAGTGCAAATGATCCCCTCTTCCCTCCACAGTGGGGCTGTGGCTCCTTTTTCAAGCCACTTCAGTGAGGAAGCTGAGTCGGTGTGCTCTGGAATAGGCTTTGGCTTGGCCTTTAATATTTTATTTTGATAACAGTCACCACAAACTTCAAATGTATTTTAGAGTAGTATCAGGACTTTCATCTTATTGGTTCCTTGAGTCTGAGCACATGTTCAAGGTTAGAGAGTGGCCTGTTCCTAAATTAAGCATCTATCAGGAGCCAGCCACTTGATGTTGCCATGTAAATGCTTGCTCTGGATGTCAAGGGCACCACTGTTCCCCATCAAGCTTCACTTCTCACAGGCTCTCTCTTCCTGTCTCCCTCCGAGCTTCTGGGGCAGCTGTTTTCCCCAGTACAAGGTCTGTAATGCCTCAACGGGTTTCCCTCAGCCACAATCCACCATCAAGTCTCAAGTGCCAAAGGTGGGTTTAAATCACTCTCACTGACTCCGCCTTGAATTTGGAGAGTACCTGCCTTCTATCAACTCAGCTTTCTGCATTGCCTCTGGAGTACTCAATACAGACCTCTGGGAAGAAATTATCAGAGATCAGACATATTCTCAATGCATCAAGAGTCTTGACTCTTAAGCAAGCCCATAGATGGATGAAAGAATGTAAGGGCTAGAGAATGGGATGACTGCTGTGAAACTTTGTCATCTGGATGTGACCTGGGCATTGCACTCATAAAATCGCAGTTGCTGTGACTACCTGCACAAGATAGGGCCATTCAACATTCTGTCATGGATGGGGAAGAGGCTCATTAGACCCCATTTGTCCCTGAAGAGCTAATGACAGTTCATGGGTAGTGGGAGAGGGAGCTTTATCTTTATCTTTATCTTTATCTTTATTTTTAGTAGCGAAAGCTACTAAAGGAAAAAAAAAGCATTCAACGTGAGGGGGAATTGAATTAGAGAGGGTAATGGGAGATTTTGACACATGTATCTATGAATTGTAAAAGACAAACAAAAAAATTTTAAATACTGAAAAAAGCAGATTGTATTTTTTTACTCCTTTTTCTATCCTGGTATGTGATAAATCACACATAGAAGGGAAGAATAGGTGTAGTTTTCTTTCGTAGTTTGGTTCCATTGGGCTTTTAACCTTAAATAAGCTTTAAAAACTTACTATTTTGAAGTTTACTTTTTGCCTTTTTGGGATGAAGGTCTGAACATGACACATTTTATTTTATACTTATAGAGGTATTTTTAATTGGGAATTATCCTGAAATATATATATATATACATACATATATACATATATATATATATATATATATATATATATATATATTAAACTGCTTGAGCCAATCTCTGATTTATTTATTTTTATAAAAAATTGACTCCATTGAATTATCAAAGGCATACATAGAAACCTTAATCCTTAAATATTGGGAAAAATTCTTTCATCATTCAAGGAGACTTCCCTTTCAGCAGTAATTGCTGTCACTAAATCAGGCTTATAATGAATAAATCAAAATGCACATGCAAGGATGTTTATATTTATACCAGATCCCAGAAAATTATTTTGCTATACATTTTACAGAAACGTATCCTGGGATAGAATAAATTTAAAAATAACAAAACAATTGATCTAAATCTAATCTATACTGCAATATACAAATATGATATTGTGTACTTCTCTATGCATAATGAGCTTATTTAAATGTTGAAATTTCCTTGAATATCAGTCACTTTTAGATCTGTAGAAATCAATTTCCTTATTTTTATTTAGTTCTTCCAACAACAACCTCATCAACCCAATTTTCTAGTTGTACTAGGCAATATCACAAACCTTTTTTCTCCATTTCTCATGCAAGTAAGAAATCGCTTTGACAGTGAGAAGCACTGTCAAAGTAACAAAAATCCCTAAAAGACACTTCCTTACCTTTGTTAGCGGGGATATGCTAATACCCCTATGTAAGCTTGCAACTCTGCCAATAAGAAGTCTTGTGTTCATATGTTCATCTTAGTTTCACAGCTGTGTCTGTATAAAAATGTGAATATTAAAATATCAAGGGCTGGAGAGATGGTTCAGTGGTTAAGGCACTTGCCTCCAGTGCCTAAGGCCCTGGGTTCAATTCCCCAGATCCCACATAAGCCAGACCCACGAGATGGTGGCCCTGGTGCGTTCTCTCTCTCTCTCTCTCTCTCTCTCTCTCTCTCTCTCTCTCTCTCTCTCTCTCTCTCTCTCTTTCTCTCTCTCTCTCTCATCTCTCTGCTTGAAAATGAATAAATAAAATATTTTTAAATATCAATATTTTTCACTCATAATTTGGAGGTAAACATATTGATGAATGTAGGAATGATTCCATCACCTGTTAATATAATTCTTTAAAGTACTAATACCTGACGATACAAATCTCATAGAGTATTCTAGAGAAAATTATAAACATGTCCTTTGAGAGTTATTTCACCATATGTTATGCACATACAAATATATTTTGGCTCTTGGGGCTGGAGAGATGGCTCAGCAGTTAAGGCAATTGGCTGCAAAGCCTAACATTCTGTGTTCGATTCCCTAGTTCCTAGGTAGATCCAGATGCACAAAGTGGTCCATGCATCTGGAGTTCATTTGCAGGGGCTGGAGGTGGTTTTCCTCTCATTCTCTCTCTTTCTGTCTCTCTCTACTTTTTTGTTTAATTGTTTTGTTTAATTTGTTTAATGCTATGGAAATGGAATTAGAAAATACTTTCATGGCATTGGGAAATGGCTCAGTGGATAAAGTACTTGCCACACAAGTGCGAGGACTGTAGTTTGGATCCCCATACCCACCTAAATGATGGGCAGGTCTGGCCAGATGAGTTGGTGAGTTCTAAGTATGAATAGAAGACCCTGCTTCAGAAAATTAAGTGGAGAGTAATCAGGGAAGATACCCAATGTCAATTACTATCCTCCACAAACATGTGCACACAGAGAGACCACACATATATGCAAGCACACACCACACACACACACACACACACACACACACACACACACATACACATACACAAAATGTTTTCATGTCCCTTTATTCTGTCTTCTTACAGGTAGTTAGGTGCAAGTTGCTAATGATATGTAAGTTTAGTTCCACACCTCTCTCCAGCCCACAGCTTGTGTTTCTGCCCTGGCTGAAGGTAAGACAAGGAGACTTGACTCCCCTGAACAAGCTCCCAGGAAACTGCACACTGCTCTGGAAACTCACCAGATGGTTCCTTTTCTTAATATTTTTTTTAATTTTGGTTGTACTAAGCTTCCACATGTCAGAGGCACACAATTGTGTTTCATAGTAGGAGGAGATCAGATATTGATGGAAAAGGTTTTAAAATTACAGTTACCCAAGACAAAACATTTTTTTAATTTATTCTTCCAGTCTCATACTCATTTTTGATGTTCCTATTATTTCCAAGGAGGGAACATATTGTATCTACATTTGCCACACTGTTGCTTTATGAATGCCATTCTGAAATACCATTATCTTTTCCTGACCTATCTCAATTTTAGGTTTGGAAGGATGAGATGGTTTCATTGAGGGACACCTTCTGTGATCCTCATCATTTGAATAGACATATTTCTCTCTTTCAGCTGACTAGTAGCTTATAGCTCCTTCACATCATTATCTTGATTTCTCTTGGGGTACAAATTGGGAGAAAACATCCACCCTCGATACTGCAGGAGCCAGGTGCTCCATTTTAGTGCTCTAATTCAAGGGGATTTCCAATGAAAAGGTGTGGCCATAAGAGTTGGGAATTGTTGAAGGTGCTTTGGGAGAGAGATTGTTTACATGGATACATATTTAATAACATTATTTTTAGTTTTTTAGTATTCCTATTTTGTACATCATCTCTTTATAGCCTGCAGTGCATTTAGTTGGATCTTATTTTCAGTGCTTCAGATTGAATCTAGAACCATACTAGTCAATTTCTCATTGTTCCCATTTCACCAGGCTTCCTGGCACAGGCTTCTAGAAAATTCTTCCATCTCTGTTCCCCTTTTGCTATAGGCACACCGATGTGAGCTGGAGAATGAACTCAGGTACTCACACTTGTGTGGCACTCCAGCCCCCTTGCTATTTACCTTCCTGCAAATTTCTACTAAGTATTTATCTGCATGATTGAATTTGGGGACATAATTCTGAGCTCCTGGAGTATTCTACCTGATATGAGTATTTTTGTAAGCCTGAGAATGTTCTAGTGTATTGAACCTCCTTGATAAAGCAATTCATACTAACAATGTTATTTATGGTGAACAACTGTTGTGTGTACCTGAGGTCATGGTCCATGCTTTGCCAATTGGATTGTATACTTCATCCTGATAAATGTAATGTATGGTGAAAATAGGTTGGTTCTCTGAGAGGCTGGAATCTGAGAAACCAAGATCAGCCACACTTTCATGCACTGATCCATGACAGAAACCCTGGGTTCCAAATTTCTAATGAATTTTTGTGTATTCCCCATCTACATATGTACATGTTTTCCTGTCTCTCAGTACATGTTTCCCATGTACTTGATCCCCCACATACAAATGCACATGTTCTCCCATGTTCCCATGCACATATTATACATATATATGCATATATATATATACCCTATTTACATATGTACATGTCCTCCCATGTATGAAAAATATCTATAACATATGTATTTCCTCCAACATATGTTTTCTGTGAAATAGATAAGAATGCTCTTTTCTCTCTCATGGGAAAAGATACCTTGAAACTTCATTGTGTTTTCTCAAATTATGTGCATTCTTTTCTTTGCAAATTTTAACCCATATCTTCTCATTCTAATTAACTGGAACCAAAGGTATCATGGTTTATGAGTGTCCTTGACATTAATCATCAAAACCAAGGTGATTTTAGGAAACGGACCACCAACACAAGCAACATACAAAGAGGAAAGATAAACTGTGGTTATTTATATAAGAATCTAAAGGGAGAATAAGAAAAATAGGCTTCAAATGAATGGATCTTCCTAGAAAACCCATTGAAACGATTACAGTGTTCCATGAATGTCAGCATTCTATGAAATGCTAACAAATTTACCATATGAACCAGATTTTATCTACTATATTTTCCAAAGCAAGTATCTGTAGAGAAAATGCTAACTTCACAAGCAATCTAGAAAATGCCAAATCATTTATGTTCATCTTGTGGATTTACTTAGTCAGTGTGCTGAAAAATCAAACAATAAAACTATTACATTTTATTTAAGCATCTGTTTCATAATCTTATTGAACCTGGACTTCCTTTTAATATATCAATTAATAAATATATTATTTATATTATTTGCATGAAATGATTTATATAACTCTAATATTTTGAGATTCCATTGCAGTTCACAATTACTAAAATTAAAAGAATGTTGAAAAACTCAAGAGCTTTGTCTAAGCAAGTGTCTTTAAAATATTTGTGTTTTGTGTGTGTGTGTGTGTGTGTGTGTGTGTGTGTGTGTGTGTGCGCATATGTCAAGGTCTCATACTCCTGCAAATGAATACTAGATGCTTGTGCCACATTTTGCTTCTGGGTTAACATGGGTGTTGAGAAATCAAACCCAGGCAGGAAGGATGTGCAAGCAAGTGTTTTGAATATATAAGCCATCTCCCCAGCATGACTCAAGAGCTTTTTCTATTTTTCTTCATTTTCTGCTGAATTTTTAACAAAACAACTAAAACTTTTCACAATTACTTTTCAATGATTTAAATTAGACAGGCACTTGAAGAAACAAATCCAGGTATTATCCACTGAAGGTAATTGAAAACAGACTCTACATTAAAACACAGTCATGTTGTTGAATGCAGCATACCTGAAGCCTTGATAAATCAGAATTTAATTATACCTAATCAATATTTTGAGAAGGTTTTCAATAGTCTACTTTTTTCAGCTTGTTATTTATAAAAGCAGGTTTAGAGCTAATAAAATCATGTGCCATATTCAACCCACTAGTTAGAAGACTAGAATAGGACAGCCTTCAGAAATATTTACAAGGATACTTGCTAAGTGATTATATCAGTTCTAGGCAACAACTTGGACAGCAAATAAATCAAATAGTTTTTAAAATCTGAGCAAATCAGCCAGGGCTGAATTTCCCAATGGAAATATTCTTTTTTAATATTTTACTAAATTTCATTGTGTATTTTCAAGAATAATCACATATATATCATAAGCTGGTATATATTTTATAAATGGAATTTCTATATTGGCCTTCATTTCTAATATGGTGGATAAGTAAAATAGTTGGAGAACTGAACCTAAAACTCCTTGCCCTTCCCTTCCCTCGCCCACCATGAATTCTTTACTCCAAATGAAGTTGATTTTATGCTCCAATGCGGTGCTTGTTAACTGAATAAGCATTAATTCTTATATCACTTCTCTCAATGGTGGGATATTCACTAACCATTTATTTTTAAATTTCATTTTAATAAGAAGAGTCTAAATACTGTATGATTCCAAGTTTTAAAATGACTACTAACTGAAACTATAGATAGCTCACCCATGCTGTCCCCATAGAAGCATCCCTTCCCTACTTCAGCGACTGCTCGTGATTCTACTAGGATGATGTGAAACATCAATCACCACTTCACATGTCCCAGCTGCTCTTTTGTATGTCGATAGCCCCAATCATTTTCCACAAGAAGCTTGATGGCTTCGGAAATTTCACAGAGGCAGTGACACATCCCTGACTTTTTACTAGATGATCAGTTTAGTCTCCAGCACAGTGATGCATGTCAGAGATTAAGTTTGAAGAATAAGGTTTCCAGTTTTCAGACTTTTTCTTCCTCAGATCAATTTTTCCCATTTCTTTATTCACTTTATCATTTATAAGCCCTCTTGAATATATGAGTATAGAAACACAAAAGCTTCCACTAAAATAAAATATTTGTCAAAAAAACCAAGCTGCTTATTTATAAGGCTGAAGAATGGACCAACAACAAAAAATAATACCTAGTCACAGTTGCAAATGAAAGGGTTTTTTTTAATCTTTTAAATGATACATTTTTCCTGAAGAATGAAAACTGCATCATATATCATCCTTTTTAGGAATGATGTTCTTTATAAATGGGCTTAAGTATTCAGAGTTTGGGCTGGAGAGATTGCTCAGCAATTAAAGGTGCTTGCCTGCAAAGTCTAATGGTTTGGCCTAAATTCTTCAATATCCATGTAAAGTGAGATGCAAAAAGTGGTGCAAACATCTGAAGGCCCATCCTCATGCTTTCTGCTGCCCTCTGTATGTCTGTCTGTCTGTCTGTCTGTTTGTCTTTTCCTCTCTACTTTTCTCTCTCAAATAAATAAATAGAATGCTTTTTAAAAATTAGAGTTTTCTACTGACTGGAAGAATTTAGAATCATGAATAATATTAATTGGTATTATATTGGATTACTCTGTTCTGTGATTTAAAAACATTATCTTTGTGGGTGTATGGTATGTGTGCTCATGTGTGTGTGAGTACAGGCATGTGCACACTATGAGGAGGTCCTCAGACAACATCCATGTTCATTCCTTGTGTTTTATCTTCTTTGAGGCAGGGTCTCTTGTCTACAGTTGTAAACTCCAGGCTGGCTTCTCCTTTCTCATCCTCCCATCTCAGTGCACTGTAGGTGCACTGGAATACAGGGTTTGGACTTTATTTGGTTTCTGGGAATCCAATCTCAGATCATCTCACTTGTGCAGCAAGCACCTTTACCTGCTGAGACATGCACCCCTCCCGTTTTAAATGGGAGCCTACGATGTAAATGCATATGGGGTGTTTTCAGTTGGATTTTCTCAGGCTGATGCCATGTAGCCTTTTTACTGCCAACAACATCCAAACTAGCAAAATATAGAGCCACACAGTACAGCCCAAATCTCCCATCAGAAAAAGAATGAACAGATTTACCTTAGCAGGAAGTTAGTCATTTATGTTACTGTTTAGACATATGGGCTAAATGTCTTTTAAAAATAATACTAATCATGTTAATGTTCTTCTCTGTGAACATCTAATATTTTCATTGAACTAAGTAAGCACATTGTAATTGTAAGACTCTATTAAAAATATTATTATTATTATTATTATTATTATTATTATTATCTTTTTGTTCTCCAGGTATGGTCTTACTCTAGCCCAGATTGACCAAGAATTTACTGTGTAGTCTCAGGGTGACCTTGAATTTATGGTGATCCTTGAAACTGCTGGGAATAAAGGCATGCACCCCCATGCCTGGTTTATTTTATTCATGGATCTAAACTAGAGTTTTTTTAAAAAAAATCACAAAGCAATATCAAATAACATCACAGTAGATACTCAAACTCATAGTATGTAGTAGCCTTTCTTCCATGGAATAAAAGTGCTCTGTAAAGATCAGGCTCAGAATGTACTAACCGAGTATTAACAAAAATTACCTTTGAAATCTACTGGATTCCTTTCTCCTCTCCCCAGAACCTTATTACTTAGGCCATTTTACTTTGTAAGTACATCTATCATAATCTTCAAGCTCAGAAGGTCACATACAGCAACAATGATCTTTCCAGAGAACTTCTGAAACTGACAGGAAAAGGTAGTGCCATCTAATTACCACACAGATTCTATTCTTATTTCTTCTTCTTTATTCTTAGTAAAATATAAATGCTCAGCAAACTTTCACAATGAAAAAACAGATTTGTGAGCTCAGAGCAACAGATGTTCCCTGGCTGTTACATTAAGAAGGGGGCATAAAAGAGAAGCATACCCTCTAGGAGCCTATGCTATGAGTGTGGCACCTGAATCTGCTTGGCATGTTGGGATCTAAATGAATCAAGTTGAGCTTCCAAGGGGAATATCCATTTATTGCTGCATAGCCAACGCAATTACATTTCCTTCCCGAGGCACTCATCAATCATAGTAATGTCCAGTGTTCTCACTGCAACTCAATCTGAGAGAACAAGGCATCAGCATTCACTTGCCAGGTACCAAGGGTGGGTGTGAGCGAGATGCTAAAGAGGGGAGGTCTCAGTGCCTGCAGCAAAAGGTAACCTGAAAGCCTTGGAGACTGTATTGAGTCAACTTGCCACTTTCCACAGAATTAATTCCATTAGTCTCTCTCTCTCTCTCTCTCTCTCTCTCTCTCTCTCTCTCTCTCTCTCTCTCTCTCTCTCTCTCTCTCTCTCTCTCTCTCTCTCTCTCTCTCTCTCTCTCTCTCTCTCTCTCTCTCTCTCTCTCTCT
>PVHP010002787.1:0-43082 GCA_004024765.1 Zapus hudsonius | reverse complement strand
AAAAGAAAAAGAAAAGCATGGCTCCCTTTCCCTATTGATTTCTGAAAAATAAAATGCTTCCTTGCAACCTTCCCTGAACCATTATTTTTGTTGTCACTTTTCATAGAGCTGCACTTTTCCTCTAAATAAATAAATAAATAAATAGTATCAAACTCTTGCTGATGTCCAGAGGTTGAAATGAAAATCCAATCATCTAACTGAGAAAGACACATATAACATCTTTAAAAAAAGGTTATTATTTTTTTCAATATAATATTAATGGCATTATTTAGTGTGTAGTTTAAGCTTTATTGAGAAATGCATAATCCCCTTTTACAGTCTCTTATTTCATGTTAAGTAAAAGGTGATGGAAGGAATGGGGGAAGGAAAGGAAGGGTGGGGTACCTATACAATAAGCTAAACCAATAAAGAATTGAAACCATAAAATCCTTTACTGTATAAAATACAGTAAAGTCTCAAGGAAGATGTGGGCATTGCCTGGTAAGAGGGGTCATGAACAGAAAGAGAGGAAGCCAAACCCCATGAAAAATTGATCTGACCTGCATCTCCCTGTCTCAGTTATTGGTTCCTTCCCACACTGAGCTGTTGGTCAAAGAGACCCACGAGGTTTCCAAAAAAAACAGGATTCTGTCAAAGCTCTTGCTGAAAAAACCACAGAAAGTCATGGCAAAACACCGAGAGACCCTGTGAGATCCAGAATGGTAACCAGCTCCCAGATGATAACATGTGCAGTGCTGGTAGGTGCTACATGAGCTGCCAGGGGAAATTGGTCAATGATATTTGGAATAAGCAGAGACTTCTGATATAAAATTCAGATGGGCATGATGAGCATGCTGAATGCACTGCTTTATGGTAAAGATCAGCAAGTCAGGAAATGATCTCTTGTGCAATAGAGGCACCAAAATAGGGGAGTGATAACAGCTTTCAAATTGGCCAAGAGATCCACTCAGTGGCTTAGTGAACCCCTATCTAGAATTGGGATCCAGGGAAAAATCTTATGGGGACCAAAAACCTGTCCCCCAAGGGGAAATTCCCACTACTAGAGAGGCTACTCCCTGTAGAATCTTGTGAAATTAACAATGTGGGTCTCACTTAACCTATACTGATCTCACTCTCTGATGGAGATTCTGTTTGTATTTTTCAGAAGGCAGTGAGAGAGCCGTGGTCAACCCAATTCCACCAACAAGACACAAGATGATGGCTGACATCTCAGCAAGAGATGAATGACCCCTGGGCCTATTATGTAGGTCCCAAATGAAACCTTGGAGAGTATGGTGTGATAAACAAGAGATCTGGTTGTAGTTCCCTGCTACAACTAGATGTCATTCTTTTGACCAGAAGCACTGTAATAGAGAATTCAGTGTTAATAAAACCCTAAAAAGACTTGGGAGAACTTAATGTCCAACATTAGGAAGTTCATTACTTTCAGCCAGTCTCTGATTACATCTGCACCTTCAACTGCAACACCATTCCTTACTCCAGACTGCACTGACACAATATCATGACAAAAAATAATTGGCCTGTGAGGAATAGACTATTCAGTTCTGTTCTCATGCCCAAAATTCTATATTTTACAGCTTAGTGTGATAATACATTTAATTTCAAATGAGGGTACATGACTTTCACCATCTATTCTCATCTGTCTGAACAATGACTTTTTTCAAGTTCCCTATTTTTAACCATGGGTTCCTTTATTAGCTTGATACAATAAATAAAAAGCGAACACTATCTGTTGTACTGTTCCTCTGAGGTAATTACAATGACTGGAGGAGATGATGCTAGCAATATTTTGTTATATCCCAATCCTTCTGCCAAGAAAAAAACATCAAATCTACTGAAAGTATTTCTGATAGTTAATTTTGATTTTCAACCTGATGGGGTTTAGGATCACCTAGGATAAAAAAAAAAATCTTCTGGGCATGTCTGTGAGGGTGTGTCCAGAGTGCTTTCACTAAGGTGTAGAGAGCCATCTTGATGTGGGAAGAACCAACCCACGGATTGAAAAAAGCAGGCTGAGCACTAGCATTGATCTTTCTCCACTTCTCAGCAGCAGACATGTGAGAAGTCCTCCTGCTCCTCCTGCCATGCTTTTCCTGTCCCAGTGGACGTCACCCTCAAGTTGTGAGCTGAAACAATATCCTCCTACCGTAAATTACTTTTGTCAGGTATTTTGTCATAGTGACGAGAAAAGGAACCAAAGATTTTTTTTAATTTTTATGGAAAAAGTTACAGAATTATATTAAATATTTTCAGGTCTTAAAGAAAAAAAAATTCAACATCTAGAATTTCATTAACAATTAACAGAAATAGGAATACAATGCATACTCTTGTAATCCTAGATTTAGGAAGAAAGCTACGGGAAGATTATTAGAGGCCAACCTAGACACTGTAGAGACCTTATCCAAGGAGAAGAGGAGAAGAAGGACTGGCAGGAGGAAGGGGGAGGGGAGAGAAGGAAGAAGCCATTTAATAGTAAGCCAAAAACCTAAACTTCGAGTAGAAGCAGATAGAGTAAAGCCAGAAAAAGAATTCATTTAACACAGACGTAAATTATCACAACTGTAATCAATATGTTCAATGAATTAAATAGCAAAATGATATTTTTAGCAAAAACTCAACATGTTCAAAGAATTAAATTCAAAATGAAGAATTTTGGCAAGAATGAAGAACTAAAAAACTTAATCAAATGAAAATTTAGGCATGAAAAATATAATCAAAGAAATTATAGTGCAAAAATGATTAGAATAAACTGAAAAAAGATTAATAATTTAAAAGTTGATTAAGACAAGATGTCTATACTAAAATAATGTTTATATATATTAAGAAATTGTTCTCATTTTGATACTCTGAAAACATTAAACTTTTTAAAAATTACAGCTTCAAATGGACAGAACCACGTATTAGATATAACAATATTTAAGTGATGTTGTTGAGGATTTTCCAAAACTGATAAAAGGTATGTAATATGTTATAATATTTAATATACCCACAGAGTTAAAATTATTATAAACCTCAAGCATAATGAATATCAAACTGAAAGTTCATTTCATAGCATCCTTATAAAGCAACTGATAATTGCAAACAGAAATGAAACAACTTACAAATAGCTAAAGAAAAAGACAAAACATCATATTCAAGGAAGAAATAAGAATTAGATCTACCTTTTCAATAGAAGGAAGGAAGACGGAAAGGTGGGAGAAGAGAAAAAAATAAAGAATGAAAGAGACAGGGAGAGGAGGAGGAAGGGAAGAAAGCAGGCTCAAAAGAAACCTAAAGATATGGAACGATAACCTCAAAGTAGTAAGATAGCAGAAATATTCTTGTGAGAATTTATGATCTCAAGTTTATACTTCAGAAAATATTAAAATGCATTTTATCAACAGAAAGTAAATGATATAAATGGGAGCTCAGAAATGCTGATGCAAATAAAAAGTAACAGAAAAGATAATTGTATGATACACGAAAATGAAGATTGGTTGAAAAATAGCAGCTTTGATGTCCTGGGTGGTTTAGAATATCTGCTAAGTGAAAACACATAATAAATACTCCAAAAGAACCTGACTTAGAAGGATATTTATGTTACAAAGAATCAATACAAAAATATATAGGAGGTTCTATAGCTCAATAGAAAAAAATAATAATAAATGAATGATTAAATGCTAATTTAAAATGAGAAAATATATGAATAGGCATGTTTCTAAAAGAGACATGGAAGAGAGCAACCAATTAAATGTGTTTTATCTCTAAACATTAAAAAAATGCAAATCAAGATCACATTGAGTCTTGACAATTGTTAAGACAGGCTTTATTTTAAAAAAATAAAAACTAGAAAAATATTCTTTGCTGGTGATATGTGGATAAATTTAAACCTTTGTGCACTGGTGGTAAAAATAGAAAATGGATTGCCATTGGCAATCCCCAAGCATTTTAAAGGAGCAGAAGCATATGATCAAGTCATCCAACCTCTGGGTTAACAAGATCTCCATATACACACCCTCAAGTTCATCACAGTATTGTTCACATGAGGTGAATATAGGCTAAACGCCTATCAGAAGAATACAAGAAGAAAATGTAATCTATATGATCATTTTTATCCTTTAATAAACAGGCTATTTTTAAAGTGTTAATAGTATTAGTTATTTGTTTCATTGCTATGACAAAATACTTGACAGAAACAAGTCAAATAAGGAAGGCTTTGCGTTTGCTCACAATTCAATGGTACTGTCTGTCTTGCTGGCAGAAGTATGAAGGCATAAGGTATCTGGGCATATCACACCCATAGAGCATATACAGAGATGAATGCTGACTGGCTTTCTCTCTTTTCCCTTTTTATTCTGTGTGGGACCTCAGCACATGGAATGGTGCCACTTTTGGGGTGTGGTTGATCTCTAAGAGCAAAGAAGTTATGAGCAGTGGCCAAGAGTGATGGAGAAATGGATATGACCTAATGATGGATGACAAGATCAACAGAAAACTTGTGTAGGTAGGGAGAATAACTTGTAATGATCTATATTATTGTAGAGCTGCTAATTAGAGAAAAATTTATTGTGTATTTCAAAGTAGTTAGAACAGCAGATTTTTGTTTCCTCAACACAATACATTTGAGGTAACAGATATAAGGGTTATCCTGGTTTGATCACTATATATTTATCCAGATATTGAAATACCACAGGGCAACCAATAATGGTATAAAAATACCATGTCAAAGAAAAAGAATTAAACTTAGAGTGGCTCTTAGATTATTTAAACCATAGTTACTAAACTACTCCATCCTGAGAAAAACTGCTTGTTTAATTATTTATTGAGACTTCATGGTTTCTTTGGAGGAAAAAGCAATTACAAGCTGACACCTTAATCAGCCCTAGTTTAAGCTTTGCTCCCTTGTCACTGCTAAATAGAAGGTTAACTTCCTATGGATATTCTAACATACCTATAATGGGAAGTCTGTATATTCCTTGAGACTGCAAGTAATAAATATTATTAAATATAGGCAAAATGATCTAAGTTAAAATGTAAGAAAGAGTAGTTAATAAACCCTACAAACTTGGACTAAAATACCTTTTTATCTTGTACTACTAATATAATACTTCACTGAAATATATTCTTTTATATAAATTATAACTTCATATGACCTAAATGCCTGCTTAGAATTCTGGACCAAAAACTCTTTGTTGAATTCTAGAAATAAAATCTAAACTACCTTTTTTTTTTTTTTTTGTATTTTTGCCTCACCTACTTTCAGATTACAACTTCCAAAACTTTAGCCATTTTTTTCCACACAAACACAATTCTTAACCACAAAGTATATTTTATGGTTTTCCTTTAATAATAGAATTCTTAATTAATATTTAATTATCAACTTTAAAAACCCAAAGTAGTATGATGACTACTTAATTTAAAATGAAGTTTGGCATTTTCTCTTTTTTCTTTTATAAGTCATTGGAATTGGAGATCAGTAGTGTTTATATAACTTCAGTGAAAACAAGGGGCTATCTAAAACTTAAACCTCCAAATAGGAGAAGATGCAGATGTGAAAAACAACAAAATGATGTCTTCTTGTTCTTCCCATTTATGTTTGTTCATTAGTACAATTTTTTATTGTCCATAATGAGTTACAATATTTAATGGGCAAACAATGAGTTGTTATCCCCAGTTTCCAATACCCCTTTTCTCCATCCCCAATCAACTGGATATCCTCCTCCATGAACAGTCTGGATCAATCCTTGGGGCAGGGGACCATGGATAGCCTAGGAGTCATCCCAGTTCCACAGGCCCTAGTATGTTGTTACTGAGGGAGGCCATGTCTCTGGATATTCTCCCCCACCACAGCTCTCACAGTCTTTCTGCCTCCTCTTCTGCTCTGTTCCCTAAGTCATTGTGGGTGAGTATTAAGGCTGCTTTATTATTGAGATCTTAGGAGTCTCTCTGTACTACTGTTTTAGGTTGTGTCGAAAATCATTGCTGTCTCTCTCACTGGTTTATCCTGTGTTGACTGATTGGCTGTGGCTATGGGTCACTTGTTCATCTCATCATTCTTTGCGGGGTTCCATATGGATCCTCCACAGTATGTCTGGGGTGACTCATCTCTTTCCAGGATGTCAGCTATGGAGGTTCGTTGGTAGGGTTGAATGAGCCGCCACTCTCTCACAGTATTCTGAAAAATACAAACAGAATCTCCATCAGAGGGTGAGATCAGTATAGGTTAACTGGGATACACATTTCTGAATTAGATAGATTCTAGTTTTAGTAGCCTCATCTTCAATCACTCGCATAGTGCATCTCTCCTTGGGGGCCCCAGAGTCCTGCTCCCAGTGCATATATCCCTAAGTCCCCAGTTCCAGTTAAGGGCTCTCCCTCACTAAGTGGAATATTTGGCCAAATTTAAAAGCTGTTGATTGTCTTCCCCAGGCTTTGGCTCCTCCACTGCACAAGTGCTCCTTTCTTGGTTCGCTGTTCTTTCCCAGTAGGAAGTGTGGTCAGAGAATAGGCAAGGATGGCCTATACCTCAACATGATAAAGAAAATATACAGATCTCCTAAAGCACAAATCATTCTCAATGGGGAACAACACGAGGAGTTCCCACTTAATTCAGGAACAAGACAGGGGTGTCCACTATCACCACTGCTCTTTAACATAGTGCTTGAAGTTCTAGCCCAAGCAATAAAACAGGAAATAGCATAAAAGGGATACAAATAGGAAAGGAAGAACTTAAACTATCACTCTTTGCAGGTGACATGATCCTATATATATCAGACCCAAAGAACAGTATCAGCAAACTCCTGAAGGTGATCAATGCCTTCAGCAGAGTGGCAGGATACAAAATTAACACACAAAAATCAGTAGACTTTCTATATACAGAAGACAAACATTCGGAAAAAGATATCAGAGAAACTGTCCCATTTTCTATAACCTCAAAGAAAATCAAATACCTTGTAAAATCACTAACCAAGGAAGTGAAAGACTTACATAAGGAAAATACTGAAACACTCAAGAAGGAAATAGAGGAGGATGTGGTAAGATGGAAAGACCTTCCATGCTCATGGATAGGGAGAATCAATATAGTAAAAATGGCAATCCTGCCAAAATTGATCTACAGATTCAATGCAATGCCAATAAATATCCCAACCTCCTTCTCCACAGGCATAGAAGAAATAATCTCAAAATTTATTTGGAAAGGCAAAAGACCTCGACTAGCCAATTCTTTTCTTAACTTCATATAAATTTGTTATTATTGCTCTATATATTTTATTTTGTCTAACTTGATTAGATTATTCACCATTTTTATTGTTTATTCCTACATGAATAAATAGATATAATGAATAGCTATCCCAACACTCTTGACCAGTTTGCTATTTCATCTGTCATATATTTGAAAGCATATCTTGGATATTAATTCATTTTTTCATGTAGCAGTGAATTATCTCTAGACTCACATTTGTGCAAGCTTGAAATAACAACATGCATACTATTGTGAAGTATTTTATTTTCAGCAGGGCGGGTCCACTCAACAATTGCTATTGTACATTCGTTCTTTAATTGCTTTGACTATTGTCGCATGTTTATTGCTCATATGAATTTTATGTTTTGCATGTATATGTGTGTATTTGGTGCACATGTGCTTTTATGCTGTGCATTTACACATGCATGTCCATGCCAGAAATTGACATTCAGGATCTTGTTTCCTCTTTTGTATTCTTAATAAAAGCATTCTTTTCTTTCCTTTTTTATTTCAGTTTAGATATGCCTGGCAAGGTTTTATTGAACTTATCACTATTTCTCACAACTTTGGTGATTAAAAGACATTTTACATATTTTTTGCAGAACTTTTGTTTTTACTGGCTCTAAGAGATGATGCAAATGGCCCATTTAGCTCCCATTGGATGTGATAATTATAAATCATTTTTGAAAGGCTGAAGCATTCTAATATTTTCTATTATATTCTGACATAATTTAAGGAATGTGAGTGCACATTAATAGTATGTAATAAATAAAACATTTGGTAGTAAATGAGATCATAGCTAGGCTGCTATGTTTAAAGCATTGTGTCATTGAGAATTTTCAAAGATAAAAAAAAATTCAAGGTTCTTTTCCAGGTGTTGAAAATAAAAGTGAGTATTTCACTGCACAGTGTAAATTGCACAAGAACCACGGCTTAAATTGAATTGTAGGATCATATAACACTAGCAAAACAATAATCACAATATGATGTGATCATTTAAATTTTTATATTTTTAAAAATCATAAGAATGAGGATTAATTTTAGTCAGGTCAGGGTACACTTTCAATGAACAAATAACATTTTGGTTGGTTCTCAAAGAATGAGCTACTCTTAAGGAAGACAAGGCTAGAAAGAAAATGCTTGCTAGACAGAATAAGGACATGAAATTCTTTGAGGCTACAAATGCCCATACATGTTAGAGCACCTATAAGGCCCTGATTTCAACCTCCAGCACTCTAAAGCATGAGAGTCTAATTGAGAATTTTGAATTGAGAGAGCTGATTTCTGGAGGATGGGACTAACAGTGAACAGATTCATATTATTGAGCATCATGTTAATCATGCTATCAAGGTTCAATATGTTACTGACTAAAAGGAGTCAGTTCCATTTCCCCCAACAGCCCCTTTCATGACATTTTTGGAGTCCAAATAATAAGCAAAATACTAGAGTAGACCTCTTAGACGCTCATTTGAATTTTCCAGGAAATAACAATGGAAGGTGGATTCAAGAAAAGAAAATGTTTATAAAATATTTAAAAGTAAATGTTTACAAGTTGAGACTAATTATATAGCAACAAATATAAAAAAAAACTATCATATATTTTCAAATAGCTTCATGAGCCTAAGTTAATCTACTTAATAACAAGGAATCAAAAAAATCCTAGAGGGTATGCTCAATAAAGCTTGAAGAGATTATCATTGAACACATAAGATCTATAACCACTAATATTAGCATTAGCCTAGGACACCAGGATAAATGGGGGCAGGAAAAAAAGAGACTTAATTATAAACATTTCTTTTCATGATCTATTTTTGAAAATAAAGATAGGATTAAAAACTTTTCCTCGGTTGGTTCTCATGCAATGGGAACAGGTGTCAGAGTGGCTAGGTTAATTTTATCTCAGGAGCATGTTAATATATGGATGGTGGAGATCTATTCCCAAGGAGTTGCCATCAGAGAAGCTGTACTATCATTTGTCCAATAGTAATGAGATGTTTTGCTTGCTTCATTTTTAACAATGAGAAATTAAAATGATCTTTGTTATAAAACATTTATGTACATGTCTAGGATTTGCTTTATGATACTTCAGCAAAGAAATACTAAAATAGATAGATGAAACAATGTGGCAATCCTTTTCTCTCTTTTTAATTAAATTTTTATTAGCTTATGAAGAATTTTACAGTATTTTCATACAAATATTGTTGAGTCTCTTCCCCCTTCCCCCTTCCTCCTCTCCATTTGTGCCCTCAACCCAACTTTTTAAATTGTGAATACCTACATGAATACATAGATATAATGAATAGTAATTAGTCTTCCATTTTCCCAACTTAGTTTCCTTTTTCTTTCATACTAAATGTTTCTTTTTTCTTCTCCCTCTTCTCCTCACCTCTTGGCCCCTCTGATTATCTCCTATCTAGACTCATGGCCCATCATCAGTCTTACATTACTTTATTTATAGTCCTAACAACATTAAAAGATAGGATTCACAGATGAGAGAGAACATGTACTTTTTGTCTTTCTAGGCTTTTGTTGTTTCAGTATTTTTTTCCAAATCCATTCATTTCCTGTCCAATCCATAATAGCCTCTCTCCAGTCTACATTTACATATGAGGTTTCATCTTTGTTAATTACAATAAAAATCACCAACATATCACATGAATGTTTTAAAGCAAAGAAAAAAGTAAGTCAAAATCTGCTATGCTATTGAGAAAATATCACTCACTATTCCTCCCAAAATAATATGTTACTCTATATGAAAGATTTTCCCCAAAGGATAAATTACAGAAAAAATTACAGGCATTTTACCATATGCATGTGTGTGGATAAATATGATATGTATGTTACTATTTGAGTCCATATATCATAAACAAAAGTTATACACTTATTTTTTTTCTAATTGCGTACATCTTAATGCTATCTTGGCAGCTTTTAGAAAGTAGAAGTAATTCAACCAAAAACTTATTGTGGTCAGAAGTCAGTGGCTTAAAATATCAATTAGAAAGAAATGAGAGGATCGCCTCCATTGTGGATTTTATTCTTTTATGAATCTCCCATAATAGTACAAATTCTGTTAGGCCAAAAAAATAAGCAAATAGAACCTTTTGATATTCTTCATGCTCCACATCTGAAATTTTAAAATGTAGTTGCATTTCACAAGTATTAAACATTAGATTACATACATTAGATCAATAATATAAAAATCTCAAAATTTAAATTGTCCATCAGAAGGTCACCTTCCATTCCTTTTTATAGCTGCTCATTTATTATAAGTTATTTCTATTTTTATTTCATGGTTGAATGCCCTTCACACAAACCCTCTTGTACACTTTTTTTAAGACGTAGAATTTTAACTCTCATCTCTTACAACTTTGCATATATCATAAGGGTTTTAAGTATGATAATGTAAAACTATGATAATGACGGCATAGAAACAAAAATGGGGATGATGAGGGATCTAAGTGCAATCAGAATACCAATTACAGTGCGCTCCCATATACACCCAATTAGAGAGAAGGGGGATATTTTTAGACATTTCTTTCACCAAGAAGAGATGACATCCAGGCAGAAGGAAAAAGACAACTGCATTTTAAGTATATGTTTCAATTCCTCATAATGACTATCACAGGGGAAGAGAGGTTACCTTGATAGAGGTGACTGTTTCTGTAGCAATGTGTGTGTGACTTTCTAGAGAGATAAATGCACATAATTTACAGTTAGTCACCACGCATGTGTATGTTTTGGTTGCTATTCTAATCTAAAATGTGCATTCTGTTAAGTATCATGACCTTCTACCAGATCCACACACAGAATTAAACAATGCTTGTAAGTGCAACCTGAGGCTTGAGTTCATTGCAGGATTGGATATGTTTTGAGATTAGTTTAGAGAAAGAATTGCAATATGTTTGTAATGCTAATAATCAGCAGATAACTCACACTGTTTCAACAAACTCCAATAGAACATCCTAATATTATATATATTATATCCAGCATTAACATTAGATTGATATGGATATGATATATCCAGCATTAACATTAGATTGATTTAACTGTACTATACATTTTTAGGTCCATTTCAACTTTTTTTTTGCATGTGAGTGCATGCACGTGTGTTTGTATATGTGGTATGTTATATAACGTGTATTGTGTGATGTGTGGCATGTGTTATAGTCATACATGGGGAGGCCAGAGGAGGATGTCCAGTCCCCTTCCCTATTTCCTTGAGATGGAATCTGTCCCTCAACTTGGAGATGCCATTTTTCTTTTTCTGGTCAGCAAGCTTTAACTATTCTCCAATGTTCCCTCAGCTGGCCCCTGCCCTCCTACAGGATTTGCAGATATACACATACAGAAGTATATGGCCACCCCATGAACTTTTTTTTAACCTTGGTTCTGGGGAATTGAACTCAGGTGGTCTCATGCCTCCTAGGTCCTCATGCTTAAGAATTGCTGAACCATCTCCCCAGACCTCATTTCAACTTTGATGAAGTCTGTGTCCTTGAAAGTATCATCTTGATGTTCAATCAGAGATTCTCCAAGTGATATGTTTGGGAATCTAAAAGCTTTGCAGTGAATGATAGGTTCTATAGTGAAATATGTTTCCACAGAGGCTGAAACAGAAGAAAGGTTGTTTTCTATTTTTGGAGTTTCAGTTTTGTTTTCTTTTCCTGTTGTTGCTTTGTGTTGATCCTGTAGACAGAGCCTCATTCTATAACCCAGGATGACCTTGAACTCGCCAAAATTCCCCTATCACAGCCTCCTGAGTTCTGACTCTGTCCACCCATCTCCGTGGATGAACCAGCTTGTTAGTGTAAAATGACCCCCCAAGTAATCCATGGATCTCAGGAATTAGAACCTTGTTGGAAGTGTGTTGTTGGGGGTGGGTTTATGGGGTTATAGATGGATTTGCTTGCCGTATACCATGTTTCTTTTCTTTATACAAAGGGTATTTTATGGCTAAGGCTGATCTTGAAGGTGCTGTGGAGCTAGTTGACAATAACCTGGAACATCTGGGTCTTTTGTCTCCATTTCCCAAGTACTGGGATTACAGGCATGCAAAACCACACCGGGTTTATGTGGTGCTGAGGATGGAATTTAATGCATACAAGGAAGAAACATTTCTCACAGGGAATTTTTTTTGAGGGGGTGTTCTAGATAGGGTTTCACTCTAGCCCAGGCTGAGTTGGAATTCACCATGCAGTCTAAACTGTCCTTGAATTCACAGTGAACTCACAGGGAAAACATCAAACTGTAATCCCCAAAATCTAACAGTAAACAGTAACTGGTCTCCAGGGTTCCAATTCCACCCCTCCAGCTCTTCTACTCACAATCTGAGAAAACTTCATCTGGTGCTGGCCGCTCTCCTAGGTAGACATCCCATAGCCCTGGAATTTAATGGGGTCTCCACTGCAACCCACAGTTCATCCTCATGGCTCCTTCAGGCCTCTACACAGGTAATCTACAGACAGGCTTCATACTCCTAGTTCAGCTGCCTGAGTGCTAGGATTATAGGCATATGCCACCACTCCTGGTTTACAATGGAATTTTTGAGACCTAATGACTGACAAAATTGTGAATGGGAGAAACAAGAGATGAGAAGAGCGTTTTGCTCTCCAGATAAGGGGTTATGGAGGATAACACAATGCCTGAAGCAAAAGTGACCAGTAATGACAGAGCACTGAGAAGGCAGGAAGTGTTTGGAGTATGGGAGGGGTATCAAAGGGCCTATGCCATACACTAAGCATGAGAACTGAGGACCCAAGAGAGACACTAGCAACTAAAATCAAATTTCTGGAGTCAAAGTATGTCATGAGAGTTGAAACTCATGTAAGTGGATGAGATTTTTCTGTAAAGGACTTAAAAGGGGCAGTCCACTTGGGGAAAACAATGTCATTAAGCCAGATAGAGAAGTTCAGGAAGAGGGCAGTCAGTTTCAAAGGAAGCTTGCCATGGTGATGTTTGCCTTTAATCCCAGTACTCTGAAGGCAGAGGTAGGAGGATCATTGTGAGTTTGAGGTCAGCCTGAGACTACATAATGAATTTCAGGTCAGCCTGGGCTAGAGGAAGGCTCTATCTAGAAAAAAAAAAAAAGATTCTCAAAAGGTGTATTGGCATAGGAAGATAGGAGGGTAAGGACCAGAGGAATCTATTGGTTTTGGCAAATGGAAAATTATTGGTGACCAAGGGAAATAATTTCTAAGATATCACAATAATCCTCAAACCACCTGAGTACAGGTAGTGATGCCAGGCTAGTTTAAGAAGCGATATCAGCCCAGAGTTAGTCAAGGTTCAGCTTGTGAAACTTGGGCAATTGCTCAGGGCACACGTGAAGCTGAATTTTTGAGGAATGACTGCCTGCAGTCCAGGTTGCCTAGACATTAGCTGTCTCACAGGTGCCATTGCACAATCTCGTGTTCCCCTTTCTAAAGTAACGGTAGCTTCATTCCGTAGTCAAATAATTTTATTACTAAAAACACGCCACCTTAATAAAAGCAGAAGAATGTGACACTGTATTAGGATCTGCACCTCTCAGAAATCTTGAGAATTTAAATGCATTATGGAACCAAGAAGTAAATGGAAAATGTGCTTTGCATGCAGTTCAAAAAATAAATAACTTCCCTTTCAGTCTCTCGGATAATTTTATATATTTACTCCATGTCAAGGTCTTACCTCTTACTAAAGAAAAAAGATATGATGCTGAAATTTTAAAATATCAATATTTCCCTTGTGTTAGAAAAAATGATAGAACAAAGTAAATCAGGGATTACTCGGTCCTTTGCATCTTGATTGCTTTTAATATATACCAGAATGAATACATACTTCAAACAATCATAAATTTTAAATATTGCTTTAAAAAGAAGTATTTGGGTCAATATTTAAGTATGAAAGCATTAGAAATTTTAGTAAGTTCATATTCTTGTCATTTCTGTAGGAGAGTTTATTTTTCAAAAGAGTAAAGTGACTATAAGAAAAAAACCTAAGAAATATTTAAACATGCAATGTACTTGTGGTTTTCTCTCCAGTTTGACTAGACCATTTGGCCAGCAAATCCCAGGCTTCCTCCTGTCCCTACTTCCAAGGCAAAGAGATTGCAAGCTTGCACCAACACACACAGCATTTTTATGTGGGTTCTGTGACTCAAACTAGGTTTTCATGCTTTTGTTCCAAAAACTTTAACAACTGAGCTACCGCCCCATCCCATGACCTGTGTTTTATATTAAAGTACCTATTTTGGTTAGATCAGGCAGAGAGTATCATATGAATTATTCTACTACAGCATTTAAAAATTTCTATATTATTTCAGTATTTGATGTCAAGAATCAATGTGTGTGTTATCTTTTCAACACATTTTAGTCCAAGACTTTCTATAGAAAATATTTGATCCAAATGTTAGGTCTAACACAGGAGTGAAAATAGAGATATAGCTTATAAGCTAATATAATAGCAGGTGGTAGTATTTTCTTAGGCTATATCCGCATTTGCATTAACCAAGGTCACCCTTCTATATCAATCCCAAGGCAGCAGAAACATGAGAAGCATCTACTCAAACAGAGAAACTTTGTTATATTTTTGCAGCCCGTTTTATAGACCTTGGCTTCATATCACACTCGATGTCATTATTATGTATGTACCCATCTTAATATTTCTTTGTCAAGAGATATCACAAGGTGGCAAAATATACAGCAAAGTCCAGTTCAGCAGTCAATGTGGTACTTAAAGATAAAAGATAGCAGTGAACAAAAGTGGTAATTGCCATCTGTCTCATAAAAACACGGAAGCCTACGCAATACCAACCAATATGTTCTGTCAAAGAAGTGACTTAAAATATGTTCTGCTAACAGTAAAATGGCAATAAGCAATTTGAAGGGAATCTTACACTTGACCAAATTGTCCCGCACAACTCATAAACACCTCTGTTTGTGCCCTTGGAGTTTATCAGGGTTGCCTGGGACATTTATTGACTTTTACTTGATCTTCTATTGCCCAAACACACCAAGGTTAACACAGTTACTCAACACCTTTGAAGCAGCCAGGAAACTGTTTGACTGAAAAATGTGTGCAATTTAACAAAGCAAGCAGCAAGTGCCTTCAGGAAGTTCCATGACCACAATCATTTCAAAATGTCACAGTTAACCCAGTACAGTGACAGCTCACTCTAGGAGCGCACCTCAGGACTGTCTGCTAAGAAGAGGTAGGTCAGCTTTTAAGTTGAGGTTTATTTTCACTCCTGTGTTAGACCTGACATTTGGATCAGATATTTTGTCCAGAAAGTCTTGGACTAAAATGTGTTGGAAAGATAACACACACGTTTATTCTTTACATCAAATACTGAAATAATTTGGAATTTTTTGAATGCTGTAGTAGGATAATTCTTATGATATTCTCTGCTTCATGTAACAAAATAGATACTTTAATACAAAACATAGATCAGGGGGTGGGGAGGTAGCTCATTTGTTAATGTTTTTGCAATAAAAGCATGAAAATCTAGTGTGAGCCCCAGAGTCCACCTAAAAGTGTTGGGTGTGATGGTGCATGTTTGTAATCCCTTTGCCTGGGACGTAGGGACAGGTGGATGCCTGGGACTTGCTGGCCAAGTGGTCTAGTCAAACCGGTGAGATTCAAGCTAATGAGAGGCCCTGTGTCAAGAAAAGGTGAACAGAATTTCCTGGGAAACAATACCTGAATTTTTCCTCTGGCCTTCCCACTCATGCACACACTTGCAAGTAATAATACATATGAGACAGCCTGCTTACAATATTCAGTAGCTGCCAATCTTCAACAAGCACCTCAGTAATTATAACACCCCCATCTTTTACCATTGCTAAAGAAGAATTGGAAAAATTGTATGATAAATTAATTAAAACTAGAGAGAGAATATTTTACAGTCAGAAGGTGAGAAATTCAAAGAATCTGAACCCTTCATAGTCACTAAGTGCACCCTGATTTGTGCTTGCAGACCATCTCCATGACTCATGAGGGTGTTGTGCTATTCTATTTTCACACTGCTAAACGTGCTGTTTTTGTTGTGTGAGCAAACTATTAACGAACAATTCAGCTTGCTATTAATGAAAACTGTTTTAAATACTAAGTGACTTTATGCCAGCCAACAAGCGGTAGTTTTACTCTATGCATGCTGATTTGTTTCTATAACAATTTTATAAAAGGAAAAGTTGTTATTCCAATTACTGTCATTTGATTGAAGGGCCTGCATTTTGCCTAAGAAATTTTAGTTCTTTTGAAAGTTATAAATTCTTTGAACTAATGAGAGAGAATTTGATATTCATTACAATCACTTCTTCCAACCTCACTTCCCTGTTAAAGATTGACTTTGCAAAAAAGAGAAATTTCTAAAATAAATATTATTTTTGTATCATGCAAACCTAATCCATTATACTCCAACAAATATTGATAGAGATCCCTTTACCAGTTTAGATGAAAGATGCTTCTACTAAGCTATTTTCTCTATTTGCTGACATGCTAAATGTCTTAAAAAAAAAAAACCCAAGTTCATTCCTAATGGGGTATTTGAAAAGTCTGAGGTCCTACACCAGCACATGTCCTGAATAAATGAGGTCCTATTTGCCTCAAGAAAAAAAATATCACTTTCTGTTACAATATCAAAAGATACCTGGCATAAAAAGTTTTAAATGGTGGACTCAAGTCAATAAAAAGCAATGACATGACACAAATTTAAATAGTATTGATAAGCCTCACTGTAATACACAAGTGACAAGAATTGAAAAAAATACCTCATTTTCAGTCACTCACTCAAAGACAGCAGTTTCAAGTTGAGGAAGAGACCCTCTCTTGAGGAAATACACAAAAAGCAATGAGCTGGAAACCGGATGTTCTCTTCTGGCATTAGTGAAATTTACTCCTAATAAGAATTAAAACACTTTTTATAAAATTACATTAGAAAGAATTGTATACAAAATACCTATAGATTGTTAAATAAAATTTACAAGAGACAATTATTTGGAACTGAGCAACAAAACTAAGTTCATTAAATCAGACCCAATGAGGATGGAATGAATTATGCTATATGCCAGATTATCAAACTGATTTCCCAAATGCCAGGAAATTCATAGCAACCACTCCAATGAGATGTTATGAAGCCCCCCCCCCCATGTTAAACTTTCTTAATGTTAACTATTTGGGTTTTTTTCACTTTGGATTTTCTTATTACTGCTCTGCTATCATCTAGAAACTGACAGCTAGACACCTGGCCAAGTGACTTTTTATTTCATAGATACAATACTACATGATTTATAAATTGCTAACAAAAGACAATTTGATCTTTAAGCCCAATTTGTTGAAATTCTGTTATCTGGTAATAGCTAGCTGTCATTTACTTATCCAACTGGGAGACATATATCCTCTGCCATGACTTACACATGGACTGTGGCACTGCTGAGCCTACCTTGATAAATATAGTTCTCAGCATGGACATGCAGAAATTAACTCAAAGAAGTCCATAACAAGGGGAAGTAGTAAGAAGTAGTTAGCCATGAATCTAGACACACATAGAACTTAGAGCAAAAAACAGCAGGCAGATTTCAGAGTAGAAAGAATATAAAATATTATGAACCATTTTTCCTTTCTTTTTTGCAAAGCTTCGTGTATTTTAGACAAGAATTCTACCATTGAACTATCTCTGTCTATATAATATAGATGCATATAGATATAAATGACAGAGATTATATATATGTAGATAAATAGAGATAGAAATGTATATAAAGAGATATCAAAATTAAGCTTTCAATATGAAAGAGGATAATGACACAAAATACAATCAAATTACAATATGTTTATTAGAGTTCTCAATGAAAATATATGAAATTATATAAGAAGCTTATTATTGTGCTACCTATAACCTGAACACCTGACTATCTCAGGTAGAAAAATAATGAGGTTAAGGCCAGCCTGGGTTATATAGCAAGATATAAAATCCTCTTCAAATTATACATTTACTATCTAAAATTATTTAACTACAAAAAGCTACAACCTTTTATGTTCATTTTTTTCCAGAGTTAGGCTATTTTCAAATAACTAATGGTCTTTATGGAAAATTTGTTTAAAATTCAATTCCTTCAACTTTTCTTTTGGTGACTAAATTGACAAAAACTGAAATTCAACATATAAACTTTAATAGTGTGATTAACATCATAACACCATTATTACAAACATTACTTGTTTACACATATATCCTCTTTATTTCGAATTTTTTATTTCATATTTTATTCATCCATTTGCAAGGGGAGAGAGAGAATGGCTACACTAGGGCCTCCTGCCACTGCAAATAAACTCCAGATGCATGTGCCACTTTGTGCATCCAACTTCACATGGATACTGAGAAATCAAACAGAGCTACCTGGCTTTAATGCTGAGCCACCTCAGCATGACTTTGGATTTTTTATTTTGGAATTCTTAAGTAATTAAGCTCTCTTACCACATCAACTTTTTTCTCAAACTAGCTTCACTCATGCTCATGGGCCAAGAGCTGCAGCACCTGGGTCAGCCAGCACCAATAGACCCAGGTGTGGTCACTGTCTAGCCCACTAGTGGCTGGACATACCACTCAGCATACAGCCAAATGATGAAGGTTACATGATGCTGGACTTAACCTGGACATTGCTTCATTCCCATAAAAATATCCAGACGTTATATTTACTTGACCAAAAACACAGGACTGAAGCTTAAGTTACTTGGGCCATGTTTAGAGAAATTCCTCTGGCTGGAGAAGATTGCACACATCGCCTTCATTCTGAACATGCCTCACACTAAACCAGCTGCTATGCCAAGTGATATGGAAGACTGCCAATCAAGGTTGAGGTAATTTTTCCCAAATTGTATAACTGATACATGCTGGGAATAGATGGCAGGCTACCCAGGAGAAAAGAGATGAAACAGATGTTTGGAAGATCATCAGAATCCCATCGGATGAGTTTGCACGCAGGTTTAATGTCTAGTAAATGAATATGTGGGTTCTTTTCAAAACGGAAGTTATACTTTGTGACTAAAATATCTGCAAATCAAAATATTATATACCCATCAGAGTGAATTTACTGAGATGTTTAGGTATATATTAGGAAAAATAAATGTTCACAATCTAAAAATCAACTGACAGAATAGTTTACCACTAAACAGCAGGGATTTCAATAGTAGATTAACTATAAATAACAGCTGCAAGTTTAACGCATAGGTCAGACCTGAGATCCTACACACATTCATGGACAGGAGATATTTTTAACAAAAACATAGGAAGGTCATGGCTGGTCAATAATAGCAGGTTCACAACAATAAAGTCACCTGAAAACAAATGGAAACAAAGGCACTCTAGACCCTATAAAGAAGTTGTTTTCAAGACTAACACAAAGACCCCTAGCTGGATGGGAGGTAAGGCTTCTAAATGACAGTGATAAATGTCAGAAATGTGCAGAGCAAATGACCACATACGCCATTCCCTTTGGGGATGTGATACCTTCAGAGTTGAAAAACACATTAGATAACTCTGTTGTTCTTCGACTATAAATGAAGTGATTGAAACAACATCATCTGTCTTCCCAAGTCGTGGAGGAGGAAAGGAGTTCAACTACATGTGAAAAATAATCTCAAATAATCACAGGACCCTGAAAGTCTTGTATCTGAATGTGATAGAGGTAAAAATAAGTAAAGAACAATTCTAAAAACTAAATAAAAAGATGCATTGCTATTATTAAATGTTAATTTAATTTTCTTCCAAAAGTTACAGTAGGAATTGATAAATGACTCATTTTACAAGAACAGAATGCTTTACTGAGCTTAACTTACAAAACGGACACGACCACCAAATTAGGAAGTGTGGAAAGGAGACCTTGTATTGTGAGTGATAAATTGAGCATATTTCCAGACAGATGGTCAGCATTTCAGGGAAGGAGTATTTTCCTTCTGTATAATAATGAGTGTCTCCACTGTGGACGACAGGGTTTCTATCTCCCGATAAGGGTCTATCAAATCTCATAAAGGAAAATTCAGTAAGTATCATCTCTGCTGCAGTTCTTGTCTTTTGCTCCTGAATAGATATGATTTCCTATAATTCTGTCTGGTTTGAAATTTAAGAAATGATTAGGATTTGTTTGAAATCATAGCTCATAATTAATTTCTAAGACTTTCAATTGTCTTTCCTTTATGAGTTGCAAGAAAAGAGAAATGTCAAAAATGATTTAAAGCAAGGATGAAATTACCTTTCTTATAGTTCTGATTGTTAACCGAGATTTATAGGCTTCTGGAGCATCTTCTTCTAGGTGTTAAAAGGGGTCATAGAGAAACAGTTTTCAATTTAAACAGATTGAGAGCCAAGCATACACTTAAAAGTTGGTTAATATTTAGAATGCATTTCCCATGGAAACAGTACAATAAGAATGTGCTTTGATATGTACTCAAAAGTTATGGGAAGATAATTCTTGCATAAGATATGTTTAGTTTTTTTAAAAAATATTTTTGATAATTCCATAGAAGTATATCATGTGTTTTGATTATATTTACCCCCATTTCCCTCTCTTATTCCCTTACCACACATTTTAAACTTCTTCGCACCTAATCCCCTTCCTACTTTAATGATTTTGGGGAGGGAAGGTGCAAGTGACCCACTGAGTTACATTAGGGTTGCTTGCATGAACACAGTTGGGTAATTATTTACTGGATTATGGGCAATTTATCAGTGGCTATACTGCTGAATAATCTGGCTCATCCTGCTGATAGTTACTCTGGAAAGTGGGGACTTCTGAGCACTTCCTGATCCACAATGGGAAATCAACAGGCTCAGTTCTGGGCAGAAATGACACCTGCTATGAGTTCATAATTCTGCCTATGAAAACTTCCTTAGCTTATGCTACTATAATTTTTCCAACATGAAAACTTTGACACTAAAATATTATCTGGAATAAACAGATGCTAAATATATACTTGTGAAATAAACATAATCCGGCCCCCAAATAGGACTAAATGTTGTATTGAACAAAATTGGGCTGGAAGCATTGACCCAGGCATTAAGGTGCTTACCTGCAAAGCCTAAAGATACAGATTTGATTTCCCAGTACCCAAGTAAAGCCAGATGTAAAAAGTGGCACATGCATCTGAAGTTCATTTGCAGTGGCTAGTGGCTCTGGCTATCTGTCTCTTCTTTCCATCTCTCTCTGCTTGCAAATAAATTAACATATTTTTAAAATTTCAATGACCTTCCTTTATCTAAAAATAAATACTGCAATTCCTGTAAAGGAACTGTGATCTATGAAGAGAAGACATAAAAATAATATGACCTTTTGCATATTAGAAAATAAAATATTTAAAAAAGAAATAGAATTAAAATATGCCCCTAAAATAGACCTAACTTAAGAGAATGTTCTCTTCAAATTATTAACACTATTTTATGTGTGATTTAATATAAATTTTATTCATGTTATTGATAGTGAAATACTATTTTTTAATAATAGAAAGAACCAATTTCTAGAATTTCAGCAATTGCAGTTGTTCGAGATCATTTACTGCATTGTTATATTACATTGCTTATTCACTGAATGTAGTTTTCTAGAACAAGGAAGATTCAATATTCAATACTCATATTCAATATTGTGTAGAGATTGTGTAGATTCAATATTCATACCCAAGGGAACGGTGTTCCTACTGCCTTTGTTGACACAGGCCAAACATGATTATGCAGTTTGCATCACAGTCCTGGCAAGAACCAGACTAAGGAATCTATCAATAAAGGCAACATTAACAAAAAGTCACAGAGATAACTTAATAGCCTGTACAAACGGTGCTTTCCTCTCTGAGATCCAGAGCAAAAGCTCTTCCAGAAAGCTAGTGTGGCTCTTAGTTACAGTAGAAAGCCTCTGAGAAGGATCTACCACCTGTTGGCATAAGTCTTCTGAAAGTTCTCCTCCAGTCCTCTGATCATCCATTAGGAGCAACAGCTGCAAAGGTCAGTCTGAAAGACAGAAATGCATAGAGAAAAACAGAGGTAAGAAAAGGGTACCAAGGACTAGGCTGATAACAGAAGAGGAAGAAGCTGAAGCCATGTAGAAGCAGGGCCAGAGAAGGCTTTGGGGCTGGAAGCAGACTCAGCCAACAATCCTCCTGGTACACCTGACTTTCTTTTGCTATAGATCAGATTTGGTCCATCAAGTAGTAAAGTAAGTCCATTTTGTAGATAGGATGGTAGTTCAACTGAGATATGAAATCACCAGTAAATGGAATAAATCCAATCCATGTCCAGCTCTGAAGGAATAGGGTTGTGATTCTCCAACGGGATGAATTTTGGGATAGGGGAAAATGAGTAAGAAGTTATCAGTGAAGTTATATTCCAGCTCTGATTGTATGAACTCTGAAATTATTTAGCTAGTAAAGTAATAAAGGAACATTACTTACAGTAAAAATAGAACTATGTTGACTAGAAACTTAAGTTCCCATTCATCACCACTTAAGTAGATTATATGCGTATCATTTTATGTTTTAGCATTTTTTATTGATAAAATACCCAATGTATCCATAGTCAACACTATCACTGTCTTGTTTTAACAACTTGTTTTACTTTCACTTTCAAAATAACATATTGAGAATTCCTTTGTTTTTGGAGAATTCTTGTCAAAATACAAAAACAAAACAAAACAAAAATCAAAGCCTAAAACAACAGAAAAAAACTTTGTCTAAAATAGGTACTGCAAATGTTAATCATTACAGAAGCACTTATCATTTTATCTATATGTTGTTTACTTAAAGGATTTAAATCTATTATAGAGACAGCCCAGTCAGCAATTTCTTTGAAAAATGAATAAGGGCCTACTCCTTTTCCTCTACACAAGTATCTAAATATTTCATTTTAACTCTTTTACTTTAAAAAGTTTGAGCACATAAATGTGCAGTTTGTATTGAATTTTTTAAGTCTTAAATATATATTTATTGTCCATAATGAGTTACATTATTCAGTGGGCCAACAATGAGTTGTTATCCCCAATTCCCAAATGCCCCCCTCCCATCCCCAATCAGCTGGATATCCTCCTCCGTGGGCCTTCTGAATCAGTCCTTGTGGCAGGGGACCCTGGATAGCCTAGTACTCAGCCTGGTCCTCCTGTCCCAAGTGTGTTGATACTGAAGGGTGCCATGCTTCTGGATAGTCTCCCCCACCACAGCTCTCACAATCTTTCTGCCCCCTCTTCCACATAGGTCCCTGAGTCTTGGTGGATGAGTATTAAGGCTATTTTAAGGTTGTGAGTTTTGGGGTCTTTGTGTCGAAGATCGTTGGTTTCTGTCTCACTGGCTTATCCTGTGTAGATTGAATGTCTGTGGCTGTGGGTTCCTCATTCCTCCTGTCCTTCTCTGTGGGATTCCATATGGATCCTCCATGGTATGACTGTGGTGGCTCCTCTCTTGCCAGAATCTCAGGTATCGGCCTACTTTTGGTAGGGTTAGATGGTCCCTAGCTCTCTCGCTGCATCCTGAAAATTACAAACACAATCTCCTTCAGAGAGTGTGATCAGTATAGGTTAACAAATATACACATTTCTGGATTACCTAGATTTTATTTTTAGTAGCCTCCCCGTCAATCACTCCCACAGTGCATCCTGTCTCAGGAGCCCAAGAGTATGGGATCTGGTGCCTATCGCCCTGAATCCCAAGTTCCAGACAAGGGGTCCCCCTCACTAAGTGGAAAATTTGCCGAATTTGAAAGCTGTTGATTGTCTCCCCCAGGCCCAGGCTCCTCGTTGCACAAGTGCTCCTTTCTTGGTTTGCTGATCTCTCCCAGTAGGGGGTGTGGTCAGCCTACTCATGACCGCAGATTGTATTTTGTGTCAGTGGTCTCTGTTTACTCCAGCTGTCGTTGATCATTTTCCCCTGGCAGCCTGTGCAGCGCCTTCTAGCACTACACTAACTGCATTTTGGGGGCTAGATACCATTCCAGACGTTGAAGGGTCTCTCGATGCTGGTCGATGGCATTCTGTGGTTTCTTCAGCAACAGGGTTTTGCCTCAAGCCTAGGGAGAGCACCCAAGAGCTTTGACAGAATTCTGTCATGTTGTGGGAATCTCATGAGTAGCTTTGGTCAACAGCTCAGTGAGGGAAGGAACCAGTGGATTGAACCAGGGGTTGTCAGGCTGCTCTAATTATTCACTCATGGCCCCTCTTGCCAGATGACGCTCACTACTTACTCAATAGGTTACAATATGATCGTGAGGATTTTATGTTTTTGAACCTAATATGGTTTATCCTCAAGTTTAAGCCATTCCCCTCCTCCCATCCCTTACCCATCATTCATAATCTCTCACTTCTTACTATTAGTCTGCATTAGTCTGTATTGAATTTTTAAAAGGTTTATTTATTTATTTTCAAGCACAGAGCAATAGAGAAGAGAGGCAAAGAGAATGAGTGTGCCAGCACCTCCAGCCACTGCAAACAATTCCAGATCCATGCTCCACTATGAACATCTGGCTTTACTTTACATGGGAACTGGTGAATTGAACCCAGGTCATTAGGATTTGCAGGCAACTCACTCCAGCCCCTATATTGATTTTTTTTGCATTTTAAATGTATAGTGTGAAGTCAGAGATAGAACATGGTCAACAATAATCCTTAAAGTGCTGTTTTTTGATTTCCTGCTCCCTGGTTGTGTGCATCTAGCCTCCCCTCCACCCCACCCCACACCATTTCCCACAGTATAGATCTCTTTGCCTCCTCTTTCTCCTCCTCTTTCATCTTTCTCTTTCAATCCCTACTGCAAGCATTACTCCTAATCTCTTTCTTCTTTCCCTCTCTATCTCCCTCCCCTTTTCTCTCCTCTCCATTCTCTTTACCCATTATAATTAAAAGTCTTAAACTTAAAAAAATTGCTATTATTAGTAACAAAGTTCCCACAAATTTGTACATCTGTTTCTCAATTTGGCTCTGTACATTAATCAGTGGGCATCTTTGTACTATCATTCAAGTATATTTTTTCTATATCTTGTATTAGTTTCATAGTTAAGTAACTTATGCAGTGAATTGTGAAATTGTTCATATGTTCTCAAGCAGCAGAAGATAATGCTGATGAAATATCTGATATTTGGAGGTCATGTCTCTTTAATGTTCCTTTCCAAATCTCTTTGACTAAAAGTTGCTTTTCAGTGATTTATAAAATGAGGTCCCTCCCCTCACAAAAACCCAGATCTCATATCATAAGAACTGTTGGATACATTGCCTACTTATTGGAAAATTGAATTTCCTTTGCTTCCGTTCTTTCCTGTTATTCTTTTCTTTTCTTTCCTTTTTTCTTTTTGGCAAATTTGATATTCTCATTCAATACCTCAGTAATGCATCCATTGATTCAAGACTTCATTTCCATCCAGGAACATAGCATGTTTCCATTAATGTTCTTTAGTAAAGTTGTTTCTTACATGTGTCAAACATTTCTTAATTTTGTTCCTTAAGACAATGTTTTTTGTTTCTGCTCTAGCTGTATCATTTTTACTTTTGCATTTCCTGATTGATTAATTCTCCCAAAGCAAAGTTGTGGATTCTCGAGTCTATCTGTACTATGATCACTTTGCATTCAATAGGTCTCATAGGCTTTAGCTTGTTGAACATTATTTGTCTTTAGGCTTTTGTCAGCTTCAAATAAAAATTTCATGTCTTCATTCATAATTCTTAATTCATTTTTAAAAACATTTACTGACAATCTGTGCATATGTACAATATTCCATGATCATAGTCTCCTCTGATCAGCCTCTCCATTCTTCCTCTTATATCCACTCCACTGAATCCCTTCTTCCCATCCAGTTTCTTCTCCATTTTTATTGAAAATTTTTATGTATGTACAAAATGCATTTTCATTATAGTTGCCTCTGTCTTTTCCCAACCCCCCTTCCTCTGCTTTCTTCCTCCTTCCAACTATTCCCTCTACTATTTTTTTTTTATTGATTATGAAATTCATTGCATGACCCAGTTAGGTTAAATGCTTCTATCATCTCTCCATCACCCCCAATTCATTGAGGGTCCTCCTTCCTGGGCTTGATGGTGTTCCCTGTAGGATCATGAATGTATCAGTCAGTCTGTCTGGAAGGTGGGGTTAAAAGGGCAATGCCACAAATGCCTGTTGCAGTCAGCTTCTTAGCTGCTGCACAGAAAGATCCCAAACAAAAGCGGCTTGTGGAGGAATGGGTTTATTTGGCTTATGGACTTGAGGGGGACTCCATCCTGGCAGGGAAAACGATGGCATGAGCAGAGGGGTGGACATCACCTCTGCCACAACACTGGAAATAGTGGCAGGACGGTTTGCCAAATACTGGCAAGGGGGAGCTGGCTTATAATCCCCATAAACCCACCCCAACAACACAGCTCTAGTGAGGTTCTAATTCCCGAATTGCCATCAGCTTAGGATTGATCATTGAGAACACATTCATTTGTTTGTGGGGGACACCTGGATCAAACCATGACAATGCCTCTTCCAACACAGTGGCTCTTACAATCTTTATACCCTCTCTTCTGAAGTTTTTCCTTTCAGCCTTGTTGGGTGTGTTATAAGACTACTTTAGGGGTAAGCTCTCTACAATCTCTGAATTTCTGCTTTGAGGCATATTGAGTGCCCTCAGTATTTGATCTCCATCTCCCTAGAAATGGCTGTCAGGCCAGCAGTGAACATTCATGTTTAGATGGTCACTTCTCCAATGTTATGTGGTGCCTAGAAGATGTGAGGAAGGTGGGTCATCTTGTGCTAAGAAATTGGATATCATTTCTTGTCCTATTGATGAGTCTTAGTTTTTCCAGGTTTTAACTGCTTTCTGTAAAACATCACAGACTTTCAGGAAGGGTATACATAGCGTAGATTAAAGGGTATAAGCCTAGTTATTGAAGACACATTTGGATAGGTATAGCAAGTCTTCTTAGCAAAAGGCTAGTGAGACCCTTTCTCTGGAGTCTATTACCTTCCTATTCAAGGGATTCTAATTTGGTTCTCAGAACCAAGTATGAGTTCTCTCCCACTAAGTTGGCCTCGTGTCCAATTAAAGAGCCATTGATTGCCCACATAGGCTATGTGTCAATATTGCTCAAGTGTGTACATCTTATCTGGGTGATGGATCTCATACCTTGAAGGGATGCTGCTTGTTCATGCTATTGGTAGACATTATCCCCCAGCAGCTTGCAAAGGACTTTCCAGCATCATGAGGAATAGCCAGCAGAGAGTTGGCTTGCTTCTGAATTCCAGTGTGGTCTTTTAATGTCCTATGTCTGTGGCCTGTTCTACCTTCAACAGTAAAGTCTAACCATTTATCTCTGGTAGGTGACCACATGCTGTGGCAATGGCTGCCATTGTTTTGGGGAGCTTAGAGGAATCTCTGACCAACAGCTCACTGTGGAATTCTGGCACTGGGATTTACAAGTCATTGCCCATGGTTTTAGGGCTAATCTCTTTACCTTCTGTGGGGCCTTTATGCCTGGGTGAACCCCAGCCTCTACATTCACAGTTATATCATTTAGTTGGCTCTCCAGGAGGAAGGTTTCCGTGGTCCTGGATCATGTAGTCAATGTCTTTGTGTATCCCTCCCATATTGCTTTCTCTCCGTCCCCCATAGACCCTTTTCTATGCTCTATATTCTGTCCCTCAACTTGCTAGACAGGTAACCCCTTCTTGCCTCCCTCCCCACTTCCCCTTTCTCCTAACTTCATTAACTCTAACCATGTTTAGGGCATAGCATAGGGGAGGCACTCTACAAACATATTGATGATAATGGTTTTGATTTTTTTTTATCTGCTTCAGTGTGCTTCTCTTTGTATTTTATTATTGGGCAAGGTATTTGCTTCAGTTGCATATATACTGTATTATTACTCTAAGAAGTGTCTTTATAGATTGCCAGGAAGAGGTCCTGATTATGTTTTGAATCTCTGCTTTGCCTACGTCATTTAATAAGAATGTTAGTTATCCAAGTTTCAGAAAGTGTGTAAGATAGTCATTAAATGGAGCTACTAAAATCAATATATAAACTTACAATCTAATAAACTGTATCACAAAAAATGATAAGTGCTCAAAACTCATCACTTCCCTATAACTTTACATTTTACTATTACCTGTGGATTTCATGTATTTGTTATAGATGGTATATTGTTATGTTATATTGTTTGTATATGTTTATATTGTTATAAATACATGTGATATATATTTATGTACACATATATGTATTTATTAGAGTTATTCTATAATAGTATTCTACAGCATGTATTTTCTCAGTTGAATACATATACTAACATCTTGTTAGCTTCTTGAAATCATTGAGAAAATAAGCAATCAATAAAAAGAGATTGCTTGGTTTACCATGTATTAGTTATATATACATAACACATAAAATATAAATGATAAATCTATGGCCATACTACCCTGAACACGCCCGATCTCATCCAAAATATAAATGATAAGAATAAATTTACATGTCCATTGCATTGTGAGTAGTTTAAAAAAAAACTGAGGAAATATTCTTCCAGTATTTGAAAACTCTTATCTGTTTCAGCCATCAATTGCATCAGTGACAAGAGTCATGTCTGACATGTCTCTATCATTTCTTGTACATCTTTTTTGTTATTGTAAATAAATCATTAATCAGCATTCATATCAAAACTACAGTTAATTAGCTTCCATCAAGGATTGGCCGGGGAGACAAAGGTTTAGCAAAATACAACAGAAGCAACCTGGGAGAATCAACTCTATGCAACTAAGAGTAGAGTAACCTATTTTATTATTATATCAAAATAGTGTATTATGCATCCTTTTGTTAGTGAAATTAACAGAAGACTCATGAAGGTCTACATGCACATGCTTTCTTTTTCAGCCAGCTGTTAAGCATAAACTGTCACACCATCCCCAACTGCTATGATGCCTTGTGTAATTTCTTTGAAGAGCCGAGAGAACAATGAAAGCATTAATGTCCTTCTTTAATATTTTGTGTGTAAAGTACATGTGTCTGGAGTGCATTTCCATGTATGTTTGTATGCACGTGGATATCAGAGGTCAACCTTGTTTTGTCAAAAGGGCAACCTTGGCATCACTGATTTGGCTAAGCTGGTTATCCATTAAGCCCCTGGAATCCACCGTCTCTACCTCTCCAGTGCTGCTGGGATTAGACTAAGCACCACCATATCCAGCTTTTCACACAGGTTCTGGGGATCAAACAAAGGATGTCATAGTTGCTCAGCAAGTACTTGGCCAGCTGAGCCATTTCTATAGCCAGCCCTATAATATTTTTCATGAAGACATTGATCACTTTAGTGTCTTCTGTCTTTACTTTTTTGGTTTTTTGTAACATGAGATGTTGAGAGTTCAGTATGCAATTGCTTCATACTAGAGGAACCAATTATATAACTGAACTTACTGCCTTCACTTCGCCTGGACCTTTATTGTTGTGAAAATATGCAATTTTCTTGGAATCAAGATTCAAACTGGCAAAGAAATTATTACCACTAAGAAATATTGAATTATTATGTACTTGCTAAGTAAATTCCCATTCTTTAACTATCTTCAAATTCAGAAATGAAATGGCTATTACAGTAAAAAGTTAGCATATTTAATAAATTAAAAATAAATCCAAACGTTTTCTGATAGAAAATAGGTATGATTTTCCTAGTTGACCAAATCTAAATAAAATCATTTTGGCAAGTAGTTTTCACGACAGACATTTTGTAAAATTCACTAAGATAAGACAAAACCATAGTTTAGTCAAAATATTGTTGATCAACTTATATGTAAATTAATGATTTCTATTTCCTTACTATGTCTCTTAAAAAAGTGTCACTGAGTAATCATGGAACTAATATAATTAATCATTTAATATGTCTTAGTATAAAACTATAATAATTGTAACAAAATATCTTGAAAATGCAATTATTTTCATTAACAAAGGAAGAGAAGAAAGACATAATCAACTTGTTTGTTAGCTGATCATAAAACATGTTTCTGATGATATATGATCTGGTATTATAAAGAATTGGGTAAGATGGTCCTCAAAAATTCTTCTATTTCCATAGCCTTCCATGAAAGCAAAATCGCTTAGTGCTTCCAGGTTGAAAGATGAAAATTTCATAGAAATTGAAGCTGCTGTCTTGTGTGCTCCAGTACTAAATGATATTTACTTGAAAAAAAAACAACATTGTTTCATTAAGTTTCATGTTTTACAAAGCTATGAAAATATATAAACATATATCTTTTAAGGGGTATCAAAAATTATTGTAGTTATGCTACTTAAGGAATTCATATAAAATAATTGTAATTGTAAATCAAGAATAACTTCCACTAGTTAAATAATATGTGTATCAGAAATATAGTTCCATATGCATGTATTTGTTTTTATATAAGCTGTCAAACACAGGGCCTTGACCATCCTTCCACTGAGCTACACTTCCAGCACCATAAATTTGTTTTTTGATTGTCTTACACAGACATATTTAGGGTGATAATATGTGAATATTACACATGCTTTACATCTAAGTAAAGTTCTAAAAGAAGCCCAAGAAAAATAAAAGAGTAAAAGAAATGATCCAAATGATTAAGAAATGTTTGTGTATTTTACACTGAAAATATGCCTGTTAAATCTATTGTAAAAGCCCATTGCACACACTTTAAAGAAACAGTGTATCTATTTTATAATATAAGCTTTAAAATGTGTGAAGGATAGTTTTATAATGGAGTTCATATGTGAACATAAAGTAAATGAAAGCACAAAATATGACCTATGGGGAAAAAGCAAGAGATTATAACTTAACTAATGATGAAAATTATTGGGATTTTATTCGATAGTTTAATAGTACAATTCCAAGTGACTAAATGTCAGAAAAACTAACCAGTTGATTTGCCTCAGGGGAAGTTCACCCAAAAAACACATAAGAAGAAGTATAAATGTTCACAAATATTGCTAATATATTGAAATATGAGAGAAGCATAACTTTCTGATACAGCTGAGCTGTTTTGCTTAATTAAATAAAGAGAAATTGTTAGAGGTTTGAAATTGATTTAATGTTTACGGGCTAGGTTGTGTAATGGCAGTGGAAAACGGCAGTTGGATAAGTAGAAGGTAATTGCACAATGTCAAAAAAAAAAAGAGTCTAATTCTCACTAGAAATAGATTCCCCTTGAAATTACACACTAACCCATGTTCTCATTTAAATGGTTTCTTTGCCAATGTTAAAATTATTAGTAAAGAGATTTTTTTTCAAATCTTATGATAGTTAAGCAAACTGGAAATACTATATGCAATTCTACTATTTTAAATGGTTTTTTTCACTCCTTTTTAGGAATCATTCTGGAATGTAAAAACTCAGTTGAATTTAAATGTATTTTAATGCCTTTGGGAAATTTGCAATTACATGAGTGCTGAAGTATATTTTTAAAAAAAGAACTAAAGAGGAAGGCAAAGGAATTATTGTAACATTACATTCCTTTCTTGCATACAAGCATAGCAGAGAAGTTTTATTAAAGACTTTCTAAGCATTCCTCAGTACAATTAATCATCATTTACTGGATCTTTTGTGTTAAAAAAGCGATGCCAGTTCATTTTATAGATTACTTAGAAGTTCAATAAAGTAAAACAGTACTCAAATGCATGTTTTTATGGTGATTACCATTATTAACTCTCAGAGATAAATTTTCTTTAGAAAAAAAGTTTTATCTATATCTACTAGGTTTTCAGATTAAAAAATATTTTTATTTGAGTTTCAGAGAAAAAAGTGATCAGTGAGAAATCTGCATTTTCCCGCATGTGTCTCCTTTTACCCAATTATTTTTTTTTTGAGTTCTCCTTTGTGTCAACCATAGAGTTCTGATTTTTAAGGATGCATGTAAACAAGTTATTGCCCTCAAAGAGCTTGCAATAGAGTGGAAGAGAATGAGAAGAAAGCAAAGGAGGGCATGCATGGTGGCATAGGCACATTAAACAAACACATAAGGAAAGTACCCATCTAGGTAAAGTGATCAAGAATGAGTAGGACGGAATTCCATGTCTGCCCAGGCCTTGGTTACCCCAAAGCCAGTGTGGTCAAAATGTGGTGATTATGGAGAAATGTGTAAAGGCTTTATTTAAGGAGGAGTCCTGAGATATCATTACATGTTTTTAGAAGTCAGATAAATATTCAGAATTATACTTAACTAGTATTGTGAAGACTACATAGTAGAGCCTGTCATTTTGGGTAGTGTAACTTATGAAATACCACTGTGCACCCATAGAACATGAAACATTGATAAGCCTTATTTTTCAGTACATCTGGAATCATAGGAAGGAAGAAATATTTTTAAAACAGCAAAAAATGGGAATGGAAAAGATTAGACACTATTAAGAAGAGCAGTGAATGGAGAAGTGCACTTAATCACTGAATAAGGTAGGAGTTTATACAAAACTGTGAGTTTTTCACATTACTGAATTTCACATGTCAGTCTGCATCCCTTAAGGAGGAAAGCTGAAAACGTGAGGTCCTGGGTCGGTAGCTTGTCCTACCACCAAACAGAAAAAAAGAAATAAAAATTCTCTAGAAAAGGTAATCCCAAACATCTTATCTTTATTCTTAAATTTTAGAAAATCTAAAGGAGATTATAGCTAGGAGTAGTTTATGTCAAAGACAGGCCAAGTAAGCACCTGAGGGAAGGTGAAGGATAAAGGAACTCCTTCAGGTAAGTAGTGATTTTAGTTAAGGCTGATCAGGTAAGATGGAAAGTTCTTAGTAAACTAATTTAGCATAGATCCTTATTAAAAATGGATTTTACAAGCAAGCGAACAGATGGGTCTAGGAGAAATTTCAGGAGCCTGCTTAAAATTTGGCCAAATAAAGAATCTTTGTCAGAGAAAGAGCTAAGAAATAAAACTAGTTCAGAACCGAAACTCTGTGGAGCTTAGAATGTATAGAATCTGAGCATTAATAGAATTGTATAGCCACAAAATAAAAGAGAGAGAACAAACCTGAACCCTATGATAGTTATCCCAGCTAGAATATTATGATATGATCTTAGGGTTTAGTATTGCCTTGATGATCAGACACTCATTGTAATCCGAACAGGAGAGCAGGAGACAGAGGAAGAGTGGTGGAAGAAAAAGAAGAGAATACGGAGATGAAAGAGAGGAGCAGAAGGGAACAGAGGAGAGAAAGAGAAAGAAATTATAGTTTTAGTTTCAGGCTCACCAAGATGCATCCAGAATCTATGACCTGGGAATTAAAATTCAAATTGAATACATCACCAAGAAAAGTTAAATTTAGCACCATGACTCTATTCAATTTGGGAGATAGATAGCTACTGAAACTCCCCCTTCAAGTATGTATATTGGAAGGCTGCAATTATGACATAACTTTTTCATTGTTATGAATTTTCAAAATGTGCAATGTTGGCAGCTTCACCCACTATGCCCCATCTGAAGACTGTTCTCTTTTATCCAACATATCATAGACACCTTAATTTACACTTTACCTTTATGAAATGTTCCATAGCTTCTAGTGACTTCAGTGGACATTTTGTCTTGCAACATGAGCCACAATTTCCAAGGAGAAAACACCTTGGGTCCAGTGCTTTGGGAATTCCCTACCACCACTCATATTCAGTCTTATGGAGTCTGTCACCTACCAGGAGGATTCTCTTTCAAATACTGTCATCAGTTCTCGAACCAACACAAAAGCAGTTGTCCTTCCAGCTTTTGAAAAGCCATACAACATTGATTCCCATCTCTTCATTTCTGGCTCTTTGCTCTAAAGTGATACAAATAAACACAGTAAACAACAAAACTGAAAGTAACCAATATAGTAACTAACAGTGTAAAAGCAGCAAATATTTTTGGTACCCTAATATCATAAAAGCCATTGCAGGAAAGGCTCTCTTTTCCTCAGAATCAAACAATTGCCTCAGACATAGTGTTCATTAAAGATTCCACACACTTGTCAACAGCTGCTGAGGTCCATGTGTGACCGAAGCACACATACAATTCAAGTAGCAACAACAATGCCTTAAAGAGCCCTCTACTGATTAGAGCATGCCCCTTTACTGTGGCTGGTGTCCCTCAAGTGTTTAGCTGCTGATAGACACTCTCGTAGGGAAACCTTCAAAAAAATGGATTTAATCTATATTTTTCTAAGTTCTTATTTGAATATCTCTGTTTACTTTTTCATCCATTTGCTAATTCAGACTGCCTTCAGAAATACTCCTAGCATGTTTTGTTTGGGTTCAGGTGGCTTCCAGTCACTTCCAGAGCATAACCTGAACCCTGAGGCAGGACACTGAAGCATATTTGTATCCACGACCACTTTGGAGCCCCACTCCTTCACTGAAGATCAAGAATTCTGATGAAATGTGAAGCTTTGTGGAGGACACAGAGCTTTCCATTTATATAAACATACAATTCTTTATGAAAAAAAGAGAGAGAGGAAGACCTATTAGCAAGAGACATTTAGGCTCATTTCACCTCCTCTCCAGAGATGAAATGCATATTCATAAAACTGGCCACAGTCACAAACATGAGTCTATAACCTGCAAAGTCAAAACCATCCCTGGCAATAACAACAACAACAACAACAACAACAACACACACACACACACACACACACACACACACACACACACACACACACACAAAAAGACTTCAGTTCATACAGTTCATAATCCCTCATCCCATGGACCATTTCAGCAATTCCACTTAGGAGGGCCCTTAGTGGGTTGGGGCCAGGAAAAAGGGTTACTAACACAAGATTTATTCATACTCTTTGTCTAATTATTAACAATAAATATTTTTAAAAGAGTATAACCCAGTGGGAGTATGGTCAATATGCAATATGTATATAGTAAAGTTCATAATTAATAAATAAATTACAATTTGAAAAAAAAACATTACCACCACCAACATTCAAAGTCACCACCTTGGCTCTCCAGAACTTTAATTCATCCATGTATATTCTTGCAAAATTTTATTACCAGTTAACTTTTCAAGATTCCTGGACATGTTTTCCACTTTTAGATTCTGCAAACACTTGTCAGAAAGGACCTGAACTTACGTTCAGTTTTAAAGTCAGTGAACACTTTTTTTAAAGGCCAGGCAGTAAATATTTTAGGCTTTCAAAGCCATATAGGGTCTCTTCTACAAGTCCATCTTTGTTTTTTTTTCTACCCCCTTTAAAAAACACAAACAGGCTGTGGACCAAATTTAAACCATAAGCCATATGTGCCAACCTCTGTTCTTCATGTGCAGGTCTCTGAGATCACTGTCACAAGTCTGAGAGCCTTCCTAAGCCCAGCAGGAGCAGCTGTCTCTGAGAAGAGTAGAAGAGCTGCGTTTAATGTGGGTGGTAAATGGGTGAGCCTCTGAAACCCTGCTTCCCACATAGGTGGCATTTCTAGGGAAAAGGAAAGAATAGTAAAATCATAGCAACTTTGCTCCAGAGGGGAGAACGCAGGTTCCAAACACGTGCAGCATGACAATCTGTTCTGGACAGTCTGCTTTAATCCCCAGAGGAAGAAAACAAAAAATGAGTCGTTATGCATTCTCACATTGATCTCAAGCACTCCTGAGAGTTAGCAAGGGAAGGTAGAAAGAGATCAGGGATCACTCTCAACCTCTCCTGAGAGAGAACAAGGGAAGTTAGAAAGAGACTAGGGTTTACATTCAAAGAACAAAATAACCAAATAAAAAGCTAAGAGTGAAGATTTCTCTATTGTAGAATAATACTAAACAGACATTACTATCACCTTTGTCATGGTTTGATCCAGGTGTCCCCCACAAACAAATAAATGTATTCTGCGTAATCCATCCTCAGCTGATGGCAGTTTGGATTTTACAACCTCCATAGAGCTGTGTTGTTGGGGGCAGGTTTATGGGATTATAAACCAGCTTCCCCTTGCCAGTGTTTGGCACATCTTCCTGCCACTGTTTTCAGTGCTGTGGTGGAGATGATATCCACCCCTCTGCTCATGCCATCATTTTCCCTGCCAGGATGGAGTCTCTCCTCGAGTCCATAAACCAAATAAACCCATTCCTCCACAAGCTGCTTTTGTTTGGGTTCTTTCTGTGCAGCAACTAGAAAGCTGACCACAACAACCTTCATGTCCTAACATCTTCATAAATTATTACAAATTAAAACTTTGTCTTTCCTTTAGAGTATGAATTTCTTGAGGGCAAGGAACATATCCATGTTATTCCTTATTATTTCCACAGTCTTTAATAAGACTTTTAGCCCTATCCTGGTATGTAGTAAGCCTTCAAGATTAAGGAAATATAGGGGACAGAATAAGTGTTGGAGTGGAGATTTAAGAAACAAATGAAAAGTTACAGATACTGTCTTAGTTCTTTTAGACTAATATAACAAAATTTCCTAGGCTACTAATTTACCGACAATAGACACTTAGTACTAAGGGTTTCCTCTCTTCTTCAAAGATGACATTTTCTGGAATGTCCACACATGCTACAAAGGACAAACAAATTTCCTGAAGCCTCTTTTAGAAGGACACTAGTCTAGTTCATGAAACTCAACTCACTAAAGTCCCACATCTTAATGACACTGCATGAGGGATTCAGTTCCAACATATGAATTCTGAAAGGCCATGACATTCAGACTATAAAACTTTAAGTCTCATTCAGGTTGAACAAAGAAAATTGGAAATGAGTGATCAAAATCTGGTAGGAAAATCAAGATAGTATACAGAAGAGGCACCCAAAAATTGGTGGACGGGATCCAAACTGCAGGGAGTTAATAGCTGTCCTGAAATCTGCCAAAATAAGATGAAATCACATAATTACTTGATTTAGAAATATCAGGGTGGGGCTGAATAGATTACTCAGTGGTTAAGGCACTTGCCTACAAAACATAACAACAACCTGGGTTCAATTCCCAATTACCCATATAAAATCAGATACACAAAGTGGTACATGCATCTAGAGTTCATTTGCAGTTACTAGAGGCCCTGCTGCACTTATTCTCTCTCTCTCTCTCTCTCTCTCTCTCTCTCTCTCTCTCTCTCTCTCTCTCTCCCTTCTCTCTCTCTCAGTCTCTGCTTGCAAATGAATAAAATAAAATATTTTAAAGAAAAAGAAATATCAGGGTGGCTATCAAGGCAACAAACAAAAACAAAAGTGGGCAAGGGTGTGGTGGAAGAGGAATCCTCATTCATACTGGGAATGTAAACAGGTGCAGCCACTGTGGAAATCAGAATGAGGGATCCACAAAACCAGAATAAGAACCATGAGATGATCAAGCTATACCACTCCTGGTTATATTCCCAAAGGAATGTAAGACAGCACATCCATGTTTACTCTATTTACAGGAGCCAAGTTATGGCATCAGCTTAAGAGCCCATTAACAAATGAATGAATAAAGAAAATATGGTACATGAAGACAACGGAATTTTTTCAGTGGTAAAAAGGAATGAAATTGTAACACTTTCAGGAAAACAGATGCAACTGGAGTTAATTATATTAAGTGAAGTAAACCATAATGTGAAAAATAAATATTGCAAATTTTATGCATATATGCTATTGTAATGTATGCTAACAAAAATGTAAAATAAATTTTAATAAGCAATTACAGGAGTTTTGGGCAGGGCAGTTTTGACAGGGTTTGGAGCACATGTATGAATGTAGTTTAATTGTTATGAAATATGACATTTTTGGTTAAGTCAGATTTCATGAGTAGGTGATAGTGATAGTTTATATTAATTGTCAAAAGATCCTAGAGATACATGTGAGGAATTACTTTATCCTCTGGGCATGCCTGTGAAGGATTATATTGATTAGGTTAATTGAGACGAGAAGACCTGCCTTAACTGTGGGCAGTACCATTCCAAGGGCTGAGGTCCTGAACCAGAACTGGCTGAGCAGCATTCTTCACTCTCTGCTTCTTCACTGTGGACTAAATGTAACCAGGTGCCCCATGTTCCTGCCATTGTGCCTTCCCCACCATGCCAAACCCACCATGATGTATTTACTATAACCTGGTACTTTAAACAAACAAATTCTCCCTTAAACTGATTTTTGTTAGTTATTTTGTCCCAACAATAAAAAGGCAAGAAAGACAATTATGAAGAAAAAAAAAATAGGTGAAATTAACCTATCCTATTAGGAAAAACTGTCTTTGTCTCAAGCTATGGACTAAATGTGTCCCTCCCATTCACATTTTGAACCTAGTCTTGAAAGCAATACATTTAAGGGTGGGCCATTGAAGGAGATGCAGTGAAACACTTATGAATTGGTTAGTACATTTCTAGGAGGGATCAAAGAGAGATCCTCAGCCACTTTTGCCACATGAAGACAGAGGAGACAGTTTCTTGAAGCAGGAAATGTGTGCCATCCACACATCAAGTTGACTTACTTTGATCTTGAATGGCCTACCCTGGATAACTCTGGAAACAAATTTCTTCTTATTATAATTTACCCAATTGATGACATTTTGTTATAGCAGTTGAAAAGGACTGTGACAACTTGCATCAAGTTTCAATGACATAACATAAATTTATCTAAGATTATACCTAGAAAAAAATTAGATTGTATTTATGTACTTAGCTTTTAAGGAAAGGGCTATGGTTGTCTCTTAATGGCAGACATTGGTTTATTACAAAAGATGAAGGCAGTCTATAAAACTTGCTCTAACTCGAGGTATCGAGTGATGTGTTTGAAATGGCCTGGGTGATTGGTGAGTGGAAACATATTTGATATGGAAGTTCAGGTACTAAGAGTAATCAAATTTCATGCTTCAGGTTATAAACTGATTGCCTAGAGAATTTTGTCCCTAACTATTGCACTATGTAATAGCACTGTTCCTAAGTGGACATACCAAAAGGACTGAATGAAGAGGCCGCCTATTTACAGGCTCAGAAATTTGAGGTCTGGTCATTGCAGGAGCTAAGACACTTAACCATCTGTTATCAAAGAGCTGTGACTTTCAGCATGAAAAAATAACATGTTAAAATATGCAGAACTAAGTCCCCAGAGAAAACAAACACACATCATTGCAAAATCACTTCAGAAATTTCCACATTGTGGAATAAAATTTTAAAGGAATCTATATATTGAAAATCAATAAGTCTTTTCCAGGATGGTTGTTTCTTAACTACAAATATGCAGCAAGGTTAGCATTGATTAGTTTTGGGTAAACGTGAAGATTGTATATTAATGTAAAAGCAACTTAAAAATCAAATTATAAAAAAAATGAAAACAAAAATTGAATTTGTCACGTCTACTCAGGTACTTGAAATGCATGAAGCTTTTTTAGTCAAAAATTCTCATTGTTCTATGAGCAATTACATTAAAGATGATAAAAAGAATTATGAAGACATTAATCATTGTCCTAAATCCTATAATTGTGGCTATTGTTTAAAGATTCTATGAAATATTTGTATGTAACTTTTCAGTAGTGTGCTTCTTTCTAACCATCATATCACTTTAACTTTAACCTGTCTATTTTCCCAATTCGAAAAACACATTTTCATGTATGCATATATTCTTGACCTTCAGTGAAAAGAGAGAGAGAGAGAGATTGACCAAATACCTGAGGTACTGGATTTTCTGTTTCCTCCAACTAATTAGTGAAGTTGTGTTTTCCATTTGCAAGGCCAGAAATGAAATCTATTGACACTGTGTAGGTGGAGAAACAGATTACTGTAGTTTAATGCTTACAAATTAGCAATGCATTTTGGTATGTGAAAGAGAGACCTGCAAAACAATTTTTACTTGACTGACAAATTAATAATCACCATAGTAATCCTGGAATATAAGAGAGTAATAATATAAATAATTCATCAGGACATATCTTTTCTTGTCCTCCTCCTACCCAATCAATGCTTCTCTTAAGCAAATGACAGTCTTTTGAAACCATAAAAACATCAAGGGTTTGAGAGAGGAGTGACAAATTAAGCAAAAAGAATTTAAATTGATTTCTCATAGTATCTTATACTAACAGTCCAGGATTCAGAACTGAATCATGCATTAAAAGAAAATTTAGAGGGTTGCGTCTAGAATTTTTTCTGGACAAAAATTATTTGTGCAGGAGTGTGTGTGTGCGTGTGTGTGTGTGTGTGTGTGTGTGTGTGTGATGACTTCCTGTCATGGTAGACTTCCAAAATTAGATCAAAAAGTTACTATTTCCCATTGTGTCATGAGCTCACAGAAGAAACTTACAAAACTTGCACATGATGGGGTGAGTCAACCTTCTATTATAGATAAAGCGGGGAATTGGAGACCACCCACCTCCATGATGAGCTAATGCCAGTTAATGGTTGCCAGGGAAAAGAAGACATTCTTGGTGTAGCTATAGTAAGTGGAGAGAAGGAGTACATTGGAGTTGAGGGGATTAAGGGAGTGTAAAATGAGTTGCATATATTCAAAATATAACATACATGTATGAATATTGAAGTTGATAAAATACTTTCTATCTGAGAGTTGAATTCACTTGAATGCTGAGACGTCAGACAGCTTCTGGTGAATAACAAAGAAATCTAATTTTACAGAGTCCAAAAGTCCATAAAAATAATTAATTACAAAGCTGTCATCAATCCACTCAATATTATGTTGCAAGGAAAGTAAAAATTTTAAGGAATGATTAAGTACCTAATGAAGATTAATTCAACAAAATGTACCTTTATGTGCTCATGTCTGTGGAAGAGAGACAAAGGAGGGAGAAAGGAAGAAAAGGAAGAAGAGACATATGTCATCTTCAAAACTTATTTACACTTCCTCACCTATCCAAAAGGAAAGGTAGAAAGTAATCTCACAGAGTGAGATGAGGCTTAGCTGAGTTTCTGTCATTTGGGAGATGGTATGATAGATAGATACTACAGGCAGTTGCTTCACAAGAAATCTTTTCCCCACATTACCTATGAAGGGCTTCATGCATGTCCACTATATGACCAAATAGAATCAAACACCTGTCCCTCTCTAACATAAGATCTGGGCCCTCCAGGATTGCAGGGGTATATACCTGTGATGGACTTCGGGGAGGGGGTATGCTCCTCTATGTGCCCTTGTAGTACCTCGTGAGCTCACGGGCAGTAGCCTAATCTGCACATCAGGTGTCCTGCTTCATCACTCCATAGCCTTTAAACCTATTGTTCTATTTCATTTTGAGCCAGAGTCTTACTGATTCCAGAGCAGCTGTTTTTCATGAGCCGGGACAATTCTCTGATCTCTGCTCCTCTTTGCAGGACCAGGAGTACAGACTGCATAGACACACTCTATATGGATCTAGTCAAACTTAGGTGGTTTCAGAGCCCTCAGGCCCCCATGCTCACTCAGGAGGGGCATTTAACTACTGAGCCAGCTCTCCAGGCTTTGTCTGCATTTTCAACCTGTTTCTAATTCAAATTCTATATATTATAGAATATATATTTTATTAACTCTTCATTTCTTCTTAAATAATAGTCACAAGATGGATTTTAAAGCACAGAATTGTTGATTTAATTTTTTCCATCTTATTGAGGTATAATTTACAAAATTATATTGTTTAAGTTGTTGTACATGATGTTGTGATAGATAAATGATAGATTGATATAGATGATAATGATGGCTATAGATATATAGATAGATGATAAATATAGATGATATAGATGAATTAGATATATAGATAGATGACAGAATAGATAGATCGATAGATAGATAGATAGATAGATAGATAGATAGATAGATAGATAGATAGAGATAGATAGATCCCTGTACATTGGGATAAAGGTGTATCTTCTGCTGAATGAAATGCCTGTATGGGCTTGCTTTCCTCTGAATCTGTCCTGCTGTTCATATCCAATTTTCTCTGATTAATTTTTTGTCTAGATAACGAATCTATTGTTGAAAGTATGGCATTACAGTCCTTTTCTGTTATTTTATTGGTATCTATTTTTCCCTCTGACTCTGCTAATATTTGCTTATTTATTTAAGTATTCCAACACTGGGTGTACCTATATTTATAATTATTGTATCTTCCTGCAGAATAGACCCCTTTATCTTTATATAATAATGGCTTTCCATATCTCTTATGACAGTTTTTGACTTGAAGTCTATTTTGTCCAATGTCAGAGACACTATTCTTGTTCCCTTTTGGAAACAATTCACATTAAGCCTAAGAATCTTAAAGATAAAGAGAATCTCATAAAAACATCATGTAATTTGTCTTGATTCTTTACTGGAGGGGTTACCTATGCCTTTATTTCTGAGAGGTCTAGAACATGTATGAAACTCCTCTGTTTGAGTTGTTGTAGTTTCTCATTGACATTGGTCACAGGACATGGTAACACTATCACACACCCTAAACTGCAGAAATACTCTTTCTTACCTCCACCATAAAGGAATAGTCCAATATTCCCCTGCTAACACTGTAACTCCTTTCTCAGCCAGTTGACTCAAGGGCATCAGGAGTCCAAATTGGCAAGAAGGAAGTTTTGGCTTCCAGTTCAATAGAATGCTTTTGGTGCCTCCTAGCAACAGCATTCCGTCATGGGATCAAGACCTCTACACCAGCAGAGCATAAGGTTCCAGGAGCAAGAAGCAAACATTTGGCTAATAAGTAACATAAGGTGATGATGAGTGGTACCCTTCCCATTTCACTCCTTGATTACCAGACCCACAAATTCTGGCTAAAGGAGAAACAGTGCTATATGTTAAATGCTGATTAAGAGCATATACAGCCTTCCAAAAACCCTGCCCCAGCCCTCCATGTTATTACCACCTATTTACCTCGTTATTTCTTTCAAAGCCCTTTCCACAATTCTATCAAGTCAGCTGCATCAGGATGGTGGAGAATATGGTAAGACCAGCAAATCTCATGTGCATAAGCCTTCTGCCACACTTCTTTGGCTGTTAACTGAGTTCCTGGGTCAGAAATAATGCTATGTGGAGTATCATAACCGTGGATATGAGATTCTGTAAACCCAT